>JADBJO010025072.1:0-5000 GCA_016801955.1 Conus betulinus
GAGGCTGAGCTGATAGAACCACAACAATTTGATTTTTTACGTTCCTTTCATCAGGGTCGGGTGTGGTTATGATGTTGGGAACTCAAGTTGTTGATAACCTGTTGTTTGTTCTGCAACCATGACAGTGGCATAAACTATATTCCTTTGTAATACTTCTAGGCGTCATCTTCAGGCCCAATGATAGATATAGAACACCTTGCAGAGGTCTTCTTCTCCTAGCTTCCTTTTCTTTCCTTCCCCTCCTTCCTTCAACTCCCACTTTTTCCTTTAAATTAAATTATGTTTGTTTCCGTATTTCTTTTCCCAACTGTTATGACTTCTACTTCTTCCGTTTCATCCTCATCCTTTCTTGTCTCCTCTTCCTCTTCGACTCCTCGTCCTTCTTCTCTATCTTTACGTCGTTCTTTCTTTTCTTACGTTCTTCTTTTCCGTCTTGTTCTTTCTTTCTTTCTTTCCTCCTCCTCCACCTCCTCCTTCCTCCTCCCTCCTCCTCCACACTGCTCCTGCCCTCCTTCTCCTTCTTCTTCTTGCTCTCTTCTTCTTCTTATTTTGTTCTTTCTTATTCTTCTTTTTCTTTCTGTTTTTTCTTTCTTCCTTTCCCTCCTCCCCTCCTCCTTCTCCTCCTCTCTCGCCTCCTCCTCCTCCTCCTCCTCCGCCTCCTCCTCCTCCTCTCCGCCTCCTCCTCCGTACCCCCTCCTCCTCCTTCCCTCTCTCCCTCCTCTTCTTCTTCGGTTTCTTCTTCTTCTTCTTCTTCTTCTCTCTTCTCTTCTTCTTCTTCTCTTCTTCTTCCTCCGCCGCCCACCTCCTCCTCCTCCTCCTCCCCCTCCTCTTCTTCCTCTACCACACCATCACACCACCACCACCACCACCACCACCACCACCACCACCACCACTGCTGCTGCTGCTGTTTTCTGGGCGTAGCTACTGCTACTGCCATGACTACTGCCACTACTACTCGTTTCTTCTTCTTCTATATTCTTCTTCTCTTCTGCTTCTTTTGCTTTACACTCTAACAACACACGTTTGTTTTTATGTTAAGGTTTTTTGTTCTTTAATTTTTGTCATTGAATATTTCTTTATGTACATGTGGTGCTATATGGAATCACTTTTAAAACCGTGACAGTCCAAATGTGTTCACACACACACACAACACAACACACACACACACACACACACACACCACACACACACTCAACACTCACCACACACACACACCACACCACACACACACACACACACACCCCACACACACATACACACACACACACACACACGCACACGCACACGCGCGCGCCGCGCCGCGCACGCACGCACACACACACACACACACACACACGCACGCACGCACGGCAAGCACACACACGTCACGCACGCACGCACGCACACACACACACACACACACACACACCCACACAACACGCACGCACGCACGCCACGCACACACACGCACGCCAACGCGCGCGCGCACACACACACACCACACACACCACACCACACACACACACACCACACAACACACACAGAGTCACACCACACACACACACACACACACACACAACAAACACACACACACACACCACACAGTCACACACAACACACACCCACAGTCACACCACACCACACACACCACACACACAACACACACACAACACACACACACACACACACACACACACACACACACACACACACACACACACACACCACAACACACACACACACACTCGGCCCACGATCAGCTGGGTAGTACAACATGGAATGAAAAGGAAACATCCGTGGACGAACAAGACCGTGGACATGCGCTACCACGAACACACACACACACAAGAGAGAGAGATGAGAGAGGGGGAAGATCGAGAGAGAGACCGAGGACGAGAGGAGAGACGACCCCCGGAAGAGAGAGGAGAGAGAGAGCCCCGAGAGAGAAGACGAGAGAGAGACAGACAGGGACAGACAGGTAAGGCCAGGCAGACAGAAACAGAGAGCAGAGTCCAGACAAAAATTTACCTTATAGAATGACAAAACTACCCACATCCACGCTCCCTCAACAGACAAACAGCACAGACACACGCATGCAGAATTCATACGAGAATATCCAGGCTTACACATATATCCATCATATACCATCATAGACAGACAAACGAATTCATACGTGGATAGACAGGCTTACACACATACCATCGTATACCATCATAGACAGACAAACGAATTCATACGTGGATAGACAGGCCTTACACTGATTGACTGACTTGAAAAAACCATTTACTGTCAGATTAACATAGTGTTGTACTGACAACAGGCTTACACACATACCGTCACAGACAGACAAACGAATTCATACACGGATAGACAGGCTTACACACATACCATCACAAACATGGCGGCCGCGTATAGACAGACATAAGATATGTGAGAAGGGAGGAGAACGAAGAGTGACCCACGAAATTTAACTTCCTTTTTTTTTTTTATAAGAAAAAATGACATTAAAGGTTGAACACTTGATATATTTTTCCCGGAAAAAAAAAGAAGAAAGTTTAAATAAAAAAAGGGACGGTCGAAATCCGCTCAGCTTACAACATGAATGTCAACCCCGACTCAAGTGATATCGAGGCTATTTTCATCTTTCCGAGAGTCGTAGGGTGAAGAAATGATGTAAGTTCCGCCGGAAGGGAAAAAAAAGAAGAGAAGAATAGAGCGGCACGGAAGAGTGGGGTGTGTGTGTGTGTGTGTGTGTGTGTGTGGTAGTGTGGGTTAGGAGGAGGGGGGGGTCGTTGCGGTTATTTGGTGTTCCTGGTTTGTTTTGACTTTTTTCGGGGGGGGGGGGGGGGGGGTGGGGGGGGGGGGGGGGGGGGGGGGGTGGGGGCGGGGGGGGGGGGAAGGGGAGGGGAAGGGAAACTAAAAGAAAGGGGGGGGAAGGGTGGGGGGGGGGGGGGGGGGGGGGGGGGGGGGGGGGCGGGGGGTGGGGAAAGGGGGGGGGGATTAAAGGGGGGATGTGAAATAGCTAGAGGAGTTAGAGAATTGGAACATTTTGTTATCTTTGGTTTTACCTTCCCGTTCGTCCAACAATTCCACGTTCTCTCTCTCCCTCCCTCGACCCCCCCCCCCCCCATCTCTCTACTTTCTCTCTCTCTCCTCTCTCTCTGCTCTCTCTCACTCTCTCTCTCTCTCTCTCTCTCTCTCCTGCGCATGATATGTATGTAGCATGTCTGTATGTATGTATGAATGTGTGTGTGTGTGTGTGTGTGTGTGTGTTGTGTGTGTGGTGTGTGTGTGGTGTGTGTGTGTGTGTGAGAGAGAGAGAGAGAAGAGAGAGGAGAGAGCGTACTTTATAATGGGAACGAAGAAATGCTGTCTGCGTGTCTGTCTGTCTGTCTGTCCGTGGTCAATATGTGTTTCCACTCGCTCCAGACAAAACTTCTGGGCCGATCTTTCTGAAAAAAAAAATGTGTAGGTTGTTCATTATGGGTCACGGATGATACCCGATGTTTAATTGTACTAGAATAGCGGTTACTACCGGCCCCAACCTGTTTTTCTTCTTCTTCATGGGATCTGTGAGTGACGAAATACATCACGACACATGTTTGACGTCGACAGACATTATGACGCATGTTTGATTGTGACGTTTTCAGCTCCCCTCCCCCCATCCCGCCCTGCTCCCCCCCCCCCCCCCCCCCCCCCCCCGCGTATCCAAGGTAAACTGGGAGTACCCTTTAAGTGCTGTCCATCATGTTTTTTTGGTTGGTTTTTTTTTTTGTTTTTTTTTTTTTTTCTTTTCTTAAACTGGCAAGATCTTTGTTCCGTCCATTTGTCTAGAAACATATCTTTATCAAACAATTTATCAACAATTTGCACCACGTGGGAAGAGGAGCGAACAATTCACCGACAATGCCCATCTGGAGCTGCTGCTTCACGGATTTCCAGTTTCACCATTTGCTAGGAACACTTCTTGTCCACTAGCTGGACGGTTCACGTAAACGTCAGGGTCATCTTCAAGACCTTGGTTCCGCTAATGTCAATATTTATGGTTCACGTACACATCAGGGTCATCTTCAAAACCTTCTTGGTTCCGCTTAATGTCAATATTTAACTGTAATAAAGCTAGAAAAAGCCGAAACCACATGTTAGCTGAAATGTTAATTCCCAACTGTTCACCTTTAAGCGATGTCTCTTATGAACAACAACTCTAAACTCTTTCTGCGACTTTATACATGTTTCTAACTTATCGATTAGTGATTGTTATATTCTTTCTCTTGTTTTTTTTCCCTGGCTATTGATACAACGTTCTGTAAGCACACGCCGGCTTCTTTTCAACAACCTCCTGGTCTTTGTTTTACTAACAAGAGATTCTTGATCGGACCAGTCCCTTGAGACTCGAGATCTTACGTACATTCAGCACTTTCAAAAATATGCAGTCGTAAACGCATTCGGTGCATTGTTGATATCAGAATCTATTAAACTTACGGCACTCTCACTTCTTTTAAGCACTGCGGCAATCTCAATTCCTTTACAAACTTCTTTTTTATCATATAGGTGTCACAAAAAAAAGTACATTCATCATTCTGGACATGTTTTCCCCATAATACCGCTTTGGTCATTTATGCTAGAGTCTAATAAGTTTCCACAAAGGAAAAAATGTGAAGTAGCACTGGAAAATGATTGTAATACATACGTTTCACATGCACATACAAATCACATGAATGGTGTAAAGAGCAGAAAGTTCACTGGCCAGTATGAAACAGTCATTAACTCTGCTCCTGAGGTTAGAGATGTACGTATCCCGAACTTTAAGGTCGCCTTTACATATGTCATTTAGGAGACACATGTTCAAAGCAGCGCACATGTTTGACAACAATTTCCCATAATTATTCAGATTCAGTATGTACAGAGCATCACACAATGTTGAAAGACGGAACGGCGCGCCGCGTGTCAAAGACATTAAACCACTACTATTTAAGTCACCACTTAAAAGAAAATGACCATTATTCATTAGTTTAAAAAAA
>JADBJO010025072.1:12500-24258 GCA_016801955.1 Conus betulinus
TGTATGTATGTATGTATGCATGTATGTGTTTATGTATGCATGCATGTATGTATGTATGTATGCATGTATGTATGGATGGATGGATGTATGCATGTATGTATGTATGTATGTATGTATGTATGAATGTATGTATGTATGTATGTATGCATGCATGCATGTATGTATGTATGTATGTATGTATGTATGTATGTATGTATGTATGCATGTATGTATGTATATGTTTGCACGTATTACATCTTTGAAATGTTCTGCAGTGGACTTGTGAAGAATGATCACTATTCCCCACCTTCCCCTGGTCCCTGACATTTGACGTCTCAAGCCTGAACCCCGTGTAATGAAGCAGTGAGAAAGGTCATGGTAGACGTGTTCTGATGCAGGAGTCGTAAAGCCTGAACCCCGTGTAATGAAGCAGTGAGAAAAGGTCACGATAGACGTGTTCTGATGCAGGAGTCGTAAAGCCTGAACCCCGTGTAATGAAGCAGTGAGAAAGGTCATGGTAGACGTGTTCTGATGCAGGAGTCGTAAAGCCTGAACCCCGTGTAATGAAGCAGTGAGAAAAAGTCACGATAGACGTGTTCTGATGCAGGAGTCGTAAAGCCTGAACCCCGTGTAATGAAGCAGTGAGAAAGGTCACTATAGACGTGTTCTGATGCAGGAGTCGTAAAGCCTGAACCCAGTGTAATGAAGCAGTGAGAAAGGTCACGATAGACATGTTCTGATGTAGGAGTCGTAAAGCCTGAACCCCGTGTAATGAAGCAGTGAGAAAGGTCACGATAGACGTGTTCTGATGCAGGATTCGTAAAGCCTGAACCCAGTGTAATGAAGCAGTGAGAAAGGTCACGATAGACGTGTTCTGATGCAGGAGTCGTAAAGCCTGGCAAAGGAGTTCATGTGAGGAGGTTTGCTGAGGGAGGGGTGTGGGGTGTGGATGGTGCCAGGTGATGGTGCCAGAAAGGTCAATGACGATGAAGAACTAGAGACTGAGGTGTCACATCTCGCTAGCAGGTGGTGAATGAATAAAAACACACACACACACACACACACACACACACACACACACACACACACACACACACACATGAGGTGAAGGGGTGGGACACGTGTACTGACAGATGGTTGATGGCATCACTGCTAACAGACTTGTCAATCATCAGGACAGGATAACGTCTCTGATATGGACATTTGGGGTCTGTACCTAACATACAATGTAAACATTGTAGATCATCAACATCATCTAGATGCTAACTCACAAAGACCTGAAATAAAATTTGAATCAACAAGTTTTCACATCAAAACAATGACATTCCATTTTAAGAAAACAAAATGCTTATAAATGGTTGAAGACAGCGTGTTTTTCGTGAATTGACATGTGCAACCAGTAGGCACTTCAACCAAACCGGTCTGACACAAAGAACAGTGTCCACGTGTGACATGGTTATCAGCGACCAGAGAGTCTACGATTCATAGGTCACTGAGCAAGACTTTTTTTTTCAAATATCTGGCTGACTCCCCACCTTGATTCAGTCAACCGAGGAAGTGTTTTTGACAGTGTGCGTGTGCAAGCGCGTTGTGTGTGTGTGAGTGTGTGTGTGTGTGTGTGTGTGTGTGTGTGTGTGTGTGTGTGTGTGTGTGTGTGTGTGTGTGTGTGTGTGTGTGTGTGAAGAAAAACGCAAAGTTCAGACACAGGGACAAAGAGACACACAGACACAGATGCACTGGGAGAAATACCAAACTAACAACCACGAAGAGAAAAAACACATATCTGATACAATTTTTGCTCACCATCCTAAGGTATGAAAAGGAGGAGGAGGAGGAGGAGGAGGAGGAAGTGGAGGAGGTGATGGCGTGTTTGAAAGGCAGGGCGGAGGAGAGAGAGAGAGAGAGAGAGAGAGAGAGAGAGAGAGAGAGAGAGAAACGTAGAGGGAGGGTGAGGGTGGGCAAAAGGGAAGAGGAGGAGGGAAAAACTGAACGTACAGAAAACAGGATGCTGTGGTCGAGACCGTGAAAAGGTGGGGTTTTTTTTTGTTTGTTTGTTTTTTTTTGTTTCTTTTTTGAGACCGTGAAAAGTTTTTTTTTTGTGAAAAATTTTTTTTTTTAACCACAGGAGACGTACAAATGAAAAGAAAATGTCAATACCTCAGGTTTCTTTTGCTTGTTAGAGTTCTGTTGTCTTCTTTGGCTGCAAGCTGAATGCAGTATCTCTGGGGGGGGGTTCTGTAATAAGGAGAAATAGATTACAGCCCCGCCCCCATCTCACCCTCACATCTTACCATCTCTACACACACACACGCGCGCACGCGCGCGCGCACACATCGTGATTTAACATCACACTCATGCAACTTTCCTTTTTCTTTCTTTCTATTTATTTCCACAAGTATTCTCTCGTGACTAAAGAATTTGCTCATTGCTTCCGCCCCCCCCCCCCCTTCACTATCGCCCTCCCCGTCTCTCTCTCTCTCTCTCTCTCTCTCTCTCTCTCTCACAGAACTTTTAAACTTTTTCTTGCCTCTCTCTTTTGTTTTACGTCTTTATCTCTGTCTCTGCCTATGTCTGTCTGTCTGTGTGTCTGCCTGCCTGTGTGTCTGTCTGTCTCTGTTTCTCTCTCTCTGTCTGTCTGTCTGTCTGTCTGTCTCTCTCTCTCTCTCTCTCTCTCTCTCTCTCTCTCTCTCCATCTGTCACCTGCGTATCGACTACATGCCCATGCATAACAGTAAATGTGTGTGTGTGTGTGTGTGTGTGTGTGTGTGTGTGTGTGTGTGTGTGTGTGTGTGTGTGTGTGTGTGTGTGTGAGAGAGAGAGAGAGAGAGAGAGAGAGTGTGTGTGTGTGTGTGTGTGTGTGTGTGTGTGTGTGACGAGAGAGAGAGAGAGAGAGAGAGAGAGAGAGAGAGAGAGAGAGAGAGAGAGAGAGAGTGTGTGTGTGTGTGTGTGTGTGTGTGTGTCTGCGCGCGCGCGCGTGTGTGTGTGTGTGTGTGTGTGTGTGTGTGTGTGTGTGTGTGTGTGTGTGTGTGTGTGTGTGTGTGTGTGTGTGTGTGTGTGTGTGGTGGTGGTGGGAGGAGGGGGGTGGGGGGGGTTGGGGGGGAAGGAGGCAGGTGGACGGGAAGTGGGTAGATGGATTGGGTGGAGTGCAAAATGCGTGTTATTTCTCCCCCTTCTTCTTCTTCTTCTTCTTCTTCTTCCTTAATGCGTCTATCTACGTTTGATTATTGAAGTGTCCCTACTTCACACACACACACACACACACACACACACACACACACACACACACACACACACACACACTTGTCACACGCTCGCAATCTCCAGCGATTAATGCGTTTTCCAATGCAGTGACTCATTTGCACAAAACGTAGATGCTTCTCGCCGTCCTTTGCCGCCTCTCTCCAGAACTCATTGGCTATGCATTGGGCAAGAAACTGTGACAAATCGCCCCCTCCCGTCCCTCCCTGACCCCCATGAATAATTTTCCTGGCGCGGAACAGTCGCCCATCTCCATCCCAGGAGAGACCCCCCACCCCACCACCACCAAATTGTCGCCATCATGCCATACATCAGCAACTCATTGCCAAGGGCCTCTACCAATCAATGACACGTTTTCATCCCTCACTAGCCAATCAAAGACGCGTTCTCATCCTCAATGCCGTTCCGTTCTCTGGACAATCAGATGCCGTCGTGTTACGACTGCTTGCAGCACTGATGTGCTCGAGTCAGGGGCAGATCATCGCTTGTGAGGAGAGAATCCAGGCTGGAAGTGCCAGACGTGTGCTCATGATTTAGGGGAGTATTACATCTTTGAAATATTATGCAGTAGATGAAATATTATGCAGTAGACTTGTGAAGAATGATCACTATTCCCCACCGTTTCCCTGGGTCCCTGACATTCATGTCTCAAGCCTGAACCCCGTGTAATGAACAGTGAGAAAGGTCACGATAGACATTATTCTGATGTAGGAGTCGTAAAGCCTGGAAGACGAGTTCGTGTGATGGCGGCGTGGTGGTGAGGAGAGGGGGGGGGGGGGGTGAGGTGAGGAGATGTCCAGGTGGGGCGCCAGAAAGGTCAATGAAGCTGCGAACAAGGGACTGAGCTGTTACACCTCTGTATTGGAAGGTGGATACAAACCACACACACACACACACAGACCACACACACACAGACACACCACACACCCACACACACACACACACACAACCACACACACACACACACACACACATAATAAATATAAACCCCACCTAACTAACCACACAACCCCATCGCCTCACTGTCTCCCCCTCCCTTCACCCTTCACGCAACCCCCCCCCCCACCCCAGCCCTCTTCCTCTCCCATAATCCCTCTGTCATTTCCCTTCTGTCCGGCCATTCTTCACAGCATACCACATGGACATCAGATAAGTCTCCCTTCGTTCTTTATTTGTACTGTCCCTAAATGTGTAAATGGTGATTCCTTTTTTTTTTTTTTTTTTTTTTTTCACTTGAAGAAGACCCAAGCGGTCGAAATGCATCGTGTCTTGTCCTGTACTTTGTTCGTCAATGTCCTCGGCGGCACTAACCCCCACTCTTTCTAAAAAATTTTTCATATATATACAATATATATACACACAACCCACACACACACACACACCTCACACACAGAGAAAGAGAAATATGTAGTGGGCGCGCGCGCGCGCGCGCGCGCGCGCGCGCGTGTGTGTGTGTGTGTGGTGTGTGTGTGTGTGTGTGTTGCATTGAAAGATTGGTGTTCCTACATGAGGTGAAGAGAGAGGGCAGGCGCATTGACAGATTTGTGAGACCATAACTGATGATAGCCTTGCCAATCATCAGGGACAGGCTGACGTCTCTGATTACGGGCCCTTGGGTTCTATGCACAACCTACAATGTAACCATAGATTACCAGCATCATCCATATGGTCCTGTTACGAGCTGTTGGTGATCATTCCAATGTGTGAGGGAGAATAAGGAGGGGGTAGGGCATGGAAGACCAAGGCGCGGGCGAGGGCTGGGGCAGACGGAGAAGCCGAGGGAAGGTGGGGGGGGGGGGGGGGGGGGGGTGTGGAGGGAGGAGGGTTATGTAGATATTGCACTTGGTCAAACAACAAGACGGACACTGTCTGGGAGCCTGTTGCGGAGGTTTTGTGATGGCGAGGGGTGTAGGGAGGTAGAGGGTTGGAGATGGGGAAGGGAAGTTTGCAGAGGACTACAGTCAGGATTGGGGGCTGTAGGGGAGTGATTGACAATGCCGGAGTATCCTGGTAAATGCGCATGGTTTGTAATTTCGTGTCCCCCATATCCTATAATCATCGATATGGGTTTGGTGGTGTTTTAAGACGCGCACATTTTGACCTTTTGCACGAGTGTACCAAACTTAAGCAAAACTGGCTGCTGGAATATGGGAGACCTCTTTGTTTCACGAGTGTTCATAGAGGGCGATGAAGATTAGCCCCACCAACTTGAGAGAGACAGTTTATGATCTAACCACTTGGCCCAATGTTGACTGAACATGGAGTTACAACTACGAGAGAGAGAGAGAGAGAGAGAGAGAGAGAGAGAGAGATGTTGCGTGGTTAGATAGAGAGAGCATGTGTTTGTTTGTTTGTATTTGTGGTTGTGTGCGCTTGGTGTGTGTGTGTGTGTGTGTGTGTGTGTGTGTGTGTGGTGTGTGTGTGTGTGTGTGTGTGTGTGTGTGTGTGTGTGTGTGTGTGTGGTGTGTGCGCTTGTGTGTGTGTGTGTGTTGCGCTTGTGTGTGTGTGTGTGTGTGTGTGTGTGTGTGTGTGTGTGTGTGTGTGTGTGTGTGTGTGTGTGTGTGTGTGTGTTGGACCACGTGCACACTGTGTCATCCAAGCATGTGCGAATAGTTTTTACTTCAATACTTCCCGATATTCAACGCACCGTAACTTTTTTTTTTTTTTTTAACTACCATGGGTGCCCTACATAATATCCACAGGGAAAACATTCCGCATTTCATACAAGGAAAAATCTGTGGTAACGAAGAAATAAAGCAGCACTACACACACAGCAGCACAGCAAGACACAGCACAGCAGCACACAGCAGACACAGCAAAGACACAGCACAGCACACAACAGCACAGCAAGACACAGCACAGCACAAGCACACAGCAGCACAGCAAGACACAGCACAGCACAGCAAGCAGCACAGCAAGAGCACAGCACAGCACACAGCAAGCACAGCAAGACACAGCACACAGCACACCACAGCACACCACAGCACACAACACAGCACACACAGCACACAAATCAGCTCATGACAATGTCAGCTTATCTGACGCCTTCCGTACCATCAAGAAGTATTTCAAGTCAGTACATTTCTCATGGCTACAATTGGTGATAGCATCCGTATATTCCTATGCTCTCTCTAACTGCAGAGTGAGACACACTCATGCTAGCTTCACGACCACACGTTCCGATTACCGTTACTAGTTCTGAGACATAGAAGCCTGATGCCTTGCGTCGTAAGCTGGATCACAACGGCACCCATTGAGCACCACTGAAGCATCGCAGGGTCTCCCTCCATGAGGATGCTTCCGGAGCACCTGCTTTCATAGCTCCTCGTGGGTGTCTTGCACTGCGACTAACAGAGGAAAAAAAAAAGAAAGCTGAACGAGACGGTGAGGAGAACTGGAAAAGGGTAGGGGTTGGGGGTGGCGGAGGGGAGGAGGGCGGTTGTGGTTGTGTGTGTGGGGGGGGGGGGGGGGAGGGTAGGGGGGAAGGGTAGTGACGTTCAGGACAAGCAGCTTGAAAGTAATGGGTACGAGGGCGGTGGTGTGGAAGATGAGATTAAAACGGAAATCGGTGGATAACATGGTAGTTTGCTGCTATTATCCAAAACAGGTGGTGCGGCCAACATGAAACCCAAAGAACCGCGATACAGAGGAGGGTGGGGGTGTGGGGGTGTGGGGGGGGGGTGGGGGGGGGGGGGGTGGGGGGTGGGGCGTGGGGGGGGGGGGGTGGGGGGGGGGGGGGGGGGGGGGGGGGGGATGGGGGGGGGGGGGGGGGGGGTGGGGTGGGGGGTGGGGGGGGGGGGGGGGGGGGGGGGAGGGGGGGGGGGGGGGGGGGGGGGGGGGGGGGGGTGGGGGGGGGGGGGGGGGGGGCGGGGGGGGTAGAGGGCGGAGAGGGGGGGGGGGGTGGGGGCGAGCGGAAAGTGGATTGGTTGGGTGGAGGAAGGTGAAATTATATACACAGCTTAGAGCCCACAGCGCCAGGATCTGAGAACAGATGTATAATTCACATGGTTAGCAACAACTACAGAATGGAATCAGACAATAAAGAATAAGAGAGAAGAAGAAAGAAGAATGAAGAAGAAAACAACAACACAACAACAACAAATAAGAGAAGATATGGTAATTATGATAGAGAAGAAAAGGAAAAGGAGGAGAAAGAGGAGCAGAAAGGAGGAGGAGTATAGGTTGTAGAGGAAAGGAAGACTAAGAAGAAGAATAAGAAAGAAGAATAAGAAGAAGAAGAAGAAGAAGAAGAGAGAAGAAGAATTATAGGAAGAGGAGGATAGGAGAGAGGAGTAAGAAACCGGAGGAGCAAGATAGATAAGGATGGGAGATTAGAAGAAGGAGAAAGGAGGAGGAGTAGGAGGGGGAGACAAGAAAAGAAGCTAAGAAGAAGTAGACAAGAAGATGTGATGAAGCTGATTTATGATGATGATATGGTGGGGATGTGATTGAAGAAGAGAAGGGAAAAGAAGAAGAAAAGAATAGAAGAGGAGAGGAGAGAGGACGACTGAGAGATAAGATGAATCAGATAGGGACACGACCTAAGGCAGAAGACGGAGAAGGATGAGGAAAGAGAGAAGAGAATAAGAAGAAGAAGAATAAGACGAAGAAGAGAAGAAGAACGAAGGAGGAGGAGGAGAGGAGGATGAGAAGGAGGAGGATAGGAGAAGAATAGAAAAGAAGAAGAAGCAGAAAGAAGCCTCCTCCGGAGAAGGAGGAGTAAGAAGAGGATAAGGAGGAGGAGGAGAAGAAGAAGAAGAATCTAGGAGGAGGAGGAGGAGGAGAAGGGAGAATAGGAAAAATCCGAATAAGGGGGAGAAGGAGAAGAAGAAGAAGAAAATAAGACGAAGAGAGCCCCTCCTCCTCCTCCTCCCTCTCCCTCCTCCTTTCTTCTTCTTCTTCTTCTTCTCCCTTCTTCTTCCTCCTAGGAAAGAAAAGGAGGAGGGAGGAGGAGGAGGAGGGGAGCTCGAAGAAGAATGAGGAGGAGGATGAGGAGGAGGAGAGAGCAGAAAGAAGAAGAGGGAGAGGAGGAGAAGGAGGATACATCAAGGAAGAGAGAAGCAACGATATGATGTGGAGAAGGGATTGTGGAAGGAGCTTGGAGAATACGACTGCTTAATGAGATTCTGTCAGTCTTGTTCTTCTGCGAATCATGATAAAGGATAGGAGACGAATGTGTGAACGAGAAATAAATAATAAGAGGCGCAGACTTCCGCCGTACGTAGAAGGTTGCCAAAGAAGAAAGAGGAAATGAAGGGGGTGGTTATGATGTGGAGGAGGATTCGAGTGAGGTAGAGAGATGATGAGAGAGAGAGAGCTATTTCGAGAGAGATCGCGAGAGCTACTATAGCGAGCGATAGAGAGACTTAGACAATGACAATGTTTTGATGTTAGACCTCCAGCCTGTAAACAGTGGTACAACGTACACAACGTAGTGGCTATCCCACACAGATGGATTATATGAATCAACTTAATTTGTAGCAATAAACATGTTTACCTCTTCCCCTGTGATTTCAGTGCATTAAAATCTACATAGCTACATCACGAAATGACTCTGATTTCCTCACTTCACAATAACGGCGGTCGGCACTTTACCCTCGGTTGACCCACTTTAACCTTACATGCTTTGATATGTCTCTATCTCAAAGTAATGCGTAAGTTTCGCATCGAAAGAAAAAATATAGCTCATCTTCACTTTTCTTACAAAATGGGCACTGCATATCCTCAGAATCATTTTTCCTGTAGCTTCTATTTAACCCTTTAAATCATTTATGCTAATGAATTCGGTGAGTGCTGATCTAAATTTGTTAATGGTTATTATTCCATACGTATTGTTTCACGAGAGAGAGAGAGAATAGAGGAGAGAAGAGAGAGAGGAGAGAGAGAGAGAGAGAGAGAGAGGGATAGGGGGAGAGGGGAAGGGCTGGTGAGGGAATAAAGCGGTCGCGTGTTCTGTTCAACGCACGCAGGCTACATGTATAGTACAATTGACAACGCTGAGAAATCCAGCGGAGAGGGATCGAGAGAAAGAGCCGAGAGGAGAAGAGAGCAGAGAGAGAGAGAGAGATGAGAGAGAGAGAGAGACAGACCGACCGACAGACAAAGACAGACGCCAGACAGACAGAAGAGGGGTGGAAGAATCAATGATTTTTCCGGCAGGCAGCACGTAAATTGGGGACAAGGTCTTCACTGCAGAAAACAAGAAAAGTGCTCACCGCAACGAACGCCGGGATAGGTTCTTTTACCATCTTGAAGTTGATGCTCAAGTAATCGTTTTTTTTTTTCCCATCTGTGAAGCTTTGATGGTGTGTTTTTTTCCTATCTATCTATCTATCTATCTATCTATCTATCTATCTATCTATCTATCTATCTACTATCTATCTTCTATCTATCTATCTATTTACCTATCTATCTATCTATCTATCTATCTATCTATCTATCTATCTATCTAAATCTATCGCTATCATCTATCCATACTGTCTATATGCCTGTCTGCCTGTCCCTGTTATCTGTCTATACTCCTCTATCTGTCCCTTTTTCTGCTCAATTCATCACCTACTCATTTTTGTTTATTCAACAATTTACATTTTTCAGTCCTTCCTGTAGTTGTTTGTTGATACATCCACCTCAATGTTATTTACTTCGATTCCCCTTTTTAATTGCAGTTGACGGCAGTTGTCAGTTAGTCCTCGTACGATTGTTCACTTTTTGGCTCGTTGTTTGTGTTTGCTTTTGTGGTCTGACATGTCTAGCCCAGCCTGGTCTCGGCACCTACCTCACAGGAAAAAAAAAAAATGAGTTGCCTCGGTAGTTACCTCATAATTCCATCATTCATTTTGATGATTAGACTTGGACTTACGTCCTTCCCTCCGCCAAGTCTTTGTCTGGTCAGTGATCTGTTTTGGTTCATGTGTCTATCAGCAGTACTAGAAGAAAAAGAAAAAGAAAAACAAAAACAAAACAACAGAAAGAAAGAAAGAAACAAACAACAACAACAAAATACTGAAACGATTTGATGAAACTCGATTGAAAGATACGGTTGTGTGTCAAAAGAACTAACCTATCAAATCTTGCTGCGGATTGAAACTAAGACGGATCCGGGATTCGTTAACTTCGTGGAAGTATGCGCTCTGCTTGCGATTCCACTTGAAATCACTGCTACTTTTTCTTTTCTTTTTAAAATCAACCCCCCCACCTTCCCTTCCCGCCTGCTTTCACCACCAGCTTTCCATCATCAGTGTCACCGCTCTTACGTCATTCATTCCATCTCCTTACGGGTCATTTGTTCCATCTCCACGCTACGTCATTCCATACCACAGCCTCACAGAGATCCCTGGGCATCGCTGTCACAGACCCAGTCTTCCACAGGAAGCTGCCGGTAGACTGTCGGACTGACCGCCCCCTTGCAGTGGACAAACCGCTCAGTCCTACGGGGACTCTCCAACTCTTCAGAACATCGAACCTCAATCTGCCATCGATCCATTTCCTGACCCCCCCCCCCCCCCCCCCCCCCCCCCCCCCGCCCCCCCCCATCCCCTTACATTCTGTAACCCATCCACACCACTACTCCCAAACTTCCTCCTCATATTTCCCTCCCGTATCTAGCCAATCCTTTGGTTGATTTAAAAAAAAATAATAATGATAATAGTGAAGACTTATATAGCGCCTATTCTCGGCTAGAGACCAAGCTCTAAAGCGCTTTACAATCCACACTCGTTACCACAACGGGTTGGCTTCCTGGGTAGTGTCGACTTAAGAGAAGCCAGCTGGCGCTTCATTCAGTCGTTTTCCCGTGTCATCCAGTCATATCGTTCACGTTCCTCAGTTCCCTTACTTCCTTTATTCTTTCCCATTTCTCACGCAAGGGTGGCATGCTATGTGTAACCATACCAACGCCAACTGCCAAACTGGCCTTCTCTTCCGAAAGTTGGTGATGGGATTTGACGTGTGTGCAAGATGTTATGCGTGCGTTCACACCCGGAACCTCGGTTTATATAGTCTCATTCGAAGGACTGTATGTGAAATGGAGTCAGAACCAATGTTAACTCCGAGGGAAAAAAATCCCCCTGTACCGAAACGGCCCGGCGGAGATTCGAACCCTCGACCCCAGGATCAGGAGTCCGGCGCTCTACCAACTGAGCTATTCCGGCTCCTGATAACATTGCAGAGCCTTGTCTGTCTCTTCACCAGCCTCCCAGGCATGTCTGGAACACGCCTCTCCGCCTGTCACCCGAGCGTCCATCACCATCCTCAGCTGGCCTGGAGGGGGTGGCAAGTGTTCGGTCCTTGGCCCTGTCTCCCACAGGAGAGCTGCAGGACATGGACAACAGGGGGTGGCTCTTGTCCACGGCTTCAGCATCGGCTGGCTGGCTTCCTGTGAAAGGCATCCATGCAGAAGCGGCCCGCCTGAGGTCAGGTTTTGATGAAGGTCTGCAGGGTCCTGGGGAAGATGCTCTTCTTCATGCTTTCTGAAAGCAAGGTGCTTTGTTTCCCGCTTTGATTCCCAATGTCTGTGTTAGGT
>JADBJO010025073.1:0-24255 GCA_016801955.1 Conus betulinus
CAGCTTCTCACACATATCCCCGGCCACTTCGTTGTGTGCACTGCACTTCTGTCCTGCACGGGTCGTCTGCCTGTAGGCTGTCAAATCTGGGCAACCTGCGGGAGTTGACGCGCCCAGGTGAGTCGTGACAGTGTTCTGTCTGCCTGCCTTATCTGTTGTGTGTGTGGTGTGTGGGTGTGTGTGGAGTGTGTGTGTGTGGTGTGTGTGTGGGTCCGCAGGTTCTGTCCGGCTCTTCACAATTATCAAGGGTATCACTCCAGTAAGCTTAAGACATTGAATAATTAAACATTTGTTTTCCGCCTGACCTCGATCATCGTCTTTTTTTCCCGGCGTCGCTAACATGCGCATGGCAATAGTTTACAGTTTAAAGGCAACTCTTTTATCTGAACAAGGGACATATTACACAGATACAGGATAACAGAGTTACACAGGGAACAGGAAGATAATGTTATACGGACGTCAGTGAAAAAAAAGTATTACACAGCGATTTGCCTTGGATTAAATTAATATTACTAACTACGGCGTAGCTTCAGCTGTTACAGCAGCGTTTTGGAGTTTCAAGATTCCTTTCACTCAAACTTGCTATCACGAAAAATCTGACGTTATGACCATCCTGAAAGAATACAATGAAAACTGACACTGACGAGCAGAAATTTTTTTTTTACTCAAAAACACAAAATCTATTTCACCATTCATCACAGAGTGGTGGGCTGGGTGATATCTTTTTCGGTTGGCAGATGTCGAGAAGTCCCGCGTTTCGTGTCGCTAGGACCCCTCCACAGCAGATCAGATTGTCACCGACTACACATTTGAAAAAAAAAAATTTCAAACCAGTTTAACGTAGGAAAGAGCAGATACAGCTGGGTCCTGCTGACTGCAAACTGTGGGTACCTCATGTAAAACACATCACGAAAAGGGGGCTGTCAGTGGTAAAAGTCTGTCGTACAATTTTTTAAACAGTTACGTTAATGGTTTTCCCGACGTATCATGAAGATGAACTCCACGAGACATGACAGACAAAGAGAGGGGAGAGAGAGAGAGAGGGGAGAGAGAGAGATGAGGTGTATGTGTGTGCGTGTGTGTGTTGTTGTTGTGCGAGTGCGTGCGTTGCGTGCGTGTGAGTGTGTGTGTGTGTGTGTGTTGTGTGTGTGTGTGTGTGATTGTGGTGTGAAACGGTGTATGTTTGTGCGTGTGTTGTTGTTCGTGCGTGCGTGCGTGCGTGCGTGCGTGTGTGTGGTGTGTGTGTTTGTGTGTGTGTGTGTGGTGTGTGTGTGTGTGTGTGTGTGTGTGTGTTGTTTGTTTGTCTCTGTGTGTGTGTGTGTCTGTCTGTCTGTTAGTAACCGCTGCAAGCTGGAGATGACAGATGCGTAGTGTGTGGGTTGGACCAAATCGCATCGAGCGGGCCCATTCCTTCGAAATATTCTACTGATGTTACGTCCAAGAGAATTAAAGCAATGCCAAATTTGGCTTGTTCCTACGTTACCCTTACTCACAGGTGTGAAATACCTAATTTGATAGATCGCCATGCTGACAATTTATTGCCAATACCGAGCACTTTATATACCCGTCACGCTGACAATTTATTGCCAATACCGAGCACTTTATATACCCGTCACGCTGACAATTTATTGCCAATACCCGAGCGTACCGCTGACAGTTTATTGCCAATACCGAGCACTTTATATACCCGTATCGCTGACAGTCTATCGCCAATCTCAAGAGCAGACCTTTCACAACTGTTACACCAAGAACGGAGTGATTTTAACATCTACATTTGTTTGTTTGTGTACAGATGGGAGCACCTGGTCTATCAAATGGGCAGTCATCAGGACCTCATCTCTTACGTCATCTGGCATGGGGATGTTGTGCATCGCAAGCAGTGACGTCATGTCGCCAGTCCAAAAAAAAAAAAAGAAAATATATTAGCTTAAAGCTTTCCAGGAATAAGATAATTGATGATTTCTGTTTGCGTAACCGCCGAAGATTGTAGCATTATTCTGGATGATGTACCTTTGGAGACGTTCTATGTACCTGTGGGGGGTCATTGAACAAGTGTTGTTCGGTACTGGGGGAAATATGTTGCCGGTTTTGGATTCTCTTTTGTGCTGCGTATTTGGTGTATGAAAAGCACGGGTGTTTTGAAGAGATTCTCCCCCCTCACCCTCTCTCTCTCTCTCCCTGGTTCTTCTTCTCCTTCTTGTTCTCCTCCTTCGTCTCTCCTCCATCCCCCCACCCCACCCCTCTTCTTCTTGTACTTCTCGTCCTCCTTCATTTACTTCTCTCTCCTTCCTCCCCTCCATCCCTCTGTGTGTGTGTGTGTGTGTGTGTGTGTGTGTGTATACACGCGCGCGCACGTGTGCGCGTGTACATGTGCATGCGTGTGTGCGTGCGCGCGCACACGCACATGCATGTGTGTGCGCGCGCGCGAAAAAAATATACTTTGAGCTTTCTACGTGTTGAGCTATTACGCAGCCGCTTACGAAGCAGCAGCTAGGTGATCATGCTTGAAGCTCAGCGAATTCCTTGTCCTTTGATATTACACAGCCCTTTATGAAGCAGCAGCTGGGTGATCATGCTTGAAGCTCAGCGAATTCCTTGTCCTTTGATATTACACAGCCCTTTATGAAGCAGCAGCTAGGTGATCATGCTTGAAGCTCAGCGAATTCCTTGTCCTTTGATATTACACAGCCCTTTATGAAGCAGCAGCTGGGTGATCCTGCTTGAAGCTCAGCGAATTCCTTGTCCTTTTTTGAAGTGGCGCTAACTGTGTGGTTAGAGAAAGTCAGTCTACAGTAACCTTTGTTTCCCTAAACAAATCCTATGAGCGAGAGAAGGTGGGATGGATGGGCCAATCTCCAGGAGAGAGAGAGAGTGAGAGAGAGAGAGAGAGAGAGAGAGGAGGTAGAAGGAAGAGGAGGAGGACAAGGAATGGGAGGGAGAGAAAGAGAGAGAGTGTGTGTGTGTGCGAGTGTGTGTGTGTGTGTGTGTGTGTGTGTGTGTGTGTGTGTGTGTGTGTACGCGCACGCGCGCGTGCGTGTGTGTTCCTGTCGTTGAACTTGCACTGTGGGTCAGTCTTCTCTTTTGCGACCAGACACACTTTAATGCACCCATAATGAAAATATAAACGTATGCTGACAAAAATTAAACGCCATTGTAGAGTTTCCGCGTGTTCGTATTACCGACCTGCACGCACATTTGGTTCCAATAACAGCCCAGTGTTCTGGGACAGTCATCAATACGTCTGTGGGAAATGCCAGCCAACTGTTCAGAAAACAAACAAGCACGAACAGATTGATTTATGTCCTATGGCTCTCTCATGCCGGCATTATATTTGTCATATTTCAATTCTTCTTCCCTCCCCTACCTTTTAAAAGATTTCACCTCTGAATAACTTTTTCTTATATTTTTGTACGCATTGTCTTTGTCAATTTGTTGTTGTTGTTGTTTGTTCTCTCCCCTGTCTTTTCAAAGATTTCAACACTGAATAATTTTTTTCTTATAATTTTGTACGCATTATATTTGTCAAATTCCATTTTTGTTGTCGTTGTTGTTCTTCTTCTTCTCTCCCCTGCCTTTTCAAAGATTTCACCACTTAATTTTTTTTTTTATATCTTTGTACCAGTTTTCTTTTTTTTTTTTTCCTACCGTTTCCTGCTCCCCTGACTTCCTGTTCGTACCTGCTTATGAATCAGCACTTGGGTGATCATGTGTGAAGCGAAGCAAAAGTCCTTGTCTTTACAGATGGTATTGACTGTGTTAATTAGAGAAGGGCACCTTTGTTACCCCAAGCAAACTGTATGAGAGAGAGGAGGGGCCAATCGCCAGGTGAAAGGGGGAGACTGAGGGAAGGAGAGAGAGAGGGGTAGACAAGTAGAGGACAAGCAGAGAGAGAGAAAGAAAAAAAGAGAGAGGGGGGCGGGGAAGAAGGAGGAGGAGAAACAAGTATGGGGGAAGAGAGACACAGAGAAAGAAAGAGAGAGAGAGAGTGTGTGTGTGTGTGTGTGTGTGTGTGTGTGTCGCTGAATTCACACTGTGGGTCAGTCTTCTCATTTGCAGCTGTACACTGTCCAACCCGCTCACAATGAAAAATAAATGCATGCTGACATAACACCATCATAGAGTTTCCGCGTGTTCCTTGTACGAACCTCCACGCACATTTGGTTCCAATAAAAGCCCATTGTTCTGGGACAATGATTAATAGGTCTGTTGGAAATGCCAGCCAACCGCTCAGAAAACAAACAAGCGCAGAGTAATTGATTTATCACCCATGGCACACTCACAACGGCATTGTATTTTTTCATATTTCATTTTTTGCTACCTTTCTCTAACTTTTCAAAGATTTCACCACTTTTGTTTTTCTTATATTTCCGTATCTTTACTCCTTTTCTTTTCTTTTCTGTTCCCTGCCATTTCATGCTCTCCTGACTATAGATTTCCCTGTCCTATTCGTACCTAAACATTCACCACCAGAGTTGTCCCCCTTACCAAATAGGATCGCAGTTTTGGTGACGCATGCGCGGTATACAAGTTGTTACATCCAGACGACAGACATTATTCTGGATTTTTGTCGGTTAACAAAATCACATCATTCAGTGCTACTGTACAGATAAAATTCTACCCACTTTTGCAACATTATTTCGGCTGTCGGTTGATAAAATTACTAAATTAATGGCTGCTATACCAGTTAAAAACGCCAACCACGTTGACATTCGAATTATTTTTTTTTATTGCCAGTCATCAAAATAACAGCATTATATGCTATTAAATACACTAAAAACAGTACCCACATTTGCATGATTTAAGTAAGACAGCAATTTTAAGTACACTGATTTCCAGACGAGTTGCTTTAATGGGGGAAAATCGAGAATACGAACCAAACCCCATTATGCGTACGCCTCCCCACTTCAATTCATTGCCATTGTGTATTCTAGCATCCTCGGTTTTATACACTTTCAGGGACAGAACAAGGTCGTCACACTGTCTACAGTGAACGTTCTCACGTCCACAATCATGCAACTACCATCAATACTGTGTTTTACAGTCGGTGGCTCATTACGCGTATGCACCATGGAGCTTCCGCATCTTTTAAAACACAAGAGTGTGTGTAAAAGAAATGGTTTGCGCGTTACATGCAGAAACCGGCTTTTGATGTGTGTGTGTGTGTGTGTGTGTGTGTGTGTGTGTGTGTGTGTGTGTGTGTGTGTGTGTGTGTGTGTGTGTGTGTGTGTGCTCTTTTTCTTCTCCTTCTCCTCCTCTTCCTCCTTCTCCTCTTTTTCTTCTTTTTCTCCTTTTGTTCCCACTTACCTTACGCTA
Organism: Conus betulinus; assembly: GCA_016801955.1. NCBI lineage: Eukaryota > Metazoa > Mollusca > Gastropoda > Neogastropoda > Conidae > Conus > Conus betulinus. The sequence continues at coordinate 5,314 of JADBJO010025073.1, forward strand.
GACTAAGAAGTCCCACGAATTAGGGGTCAGTGACTGCTTCCACAGGCAAGTCTATGGCCTGGTCAATAATGGTGGTCAGTGCGGCGACGAATGAATGGTCTGCCGGGCACTGCTTGTGTATATTATACAGCCAGCGGAGATGGAATGTAAACATCCGCACGACTGTTTGCGAACAACGTGCTCACAACAGCTGAAAGAAAGGCTCGTAGAACGCTAATCCCCATTTTCTTCGCCGGAACAAAAAAAAAAAAAGAAAAGAAAACATCTCAATAACCATTTATGACCGACTTCTTAGTCCGTAAGGGAGTAAGGCAATAGCGCGCGAAGCGTTCTGTCTGCAGAGTGTAAACATGGCGAACTCGAGTGTCTGGTAGCAGATTTACGACTTACACAAACAGCCTTCCACGCTGAAGTACCGGCTGTTCTCGAAAGTCATGTAGCGCTGTTGTTGAGTGGAGTGCAGAAACGTCGTTAGTAACCGAGGAGAACAGTACACGACAGTTGTGGCTGGAGTGTGTGATATAGCCCCGCAGACGCGCACCCACCCATCCCTTCCCCATGCGCCCACCTATGTGCAACCATGCACCCCCCTCCCATCCACCCCACCCTGATTTTCTTATCCATTACGCCCACACATGTGCATCAACGCCCTACCCCCCATCCAACTGCCCGTACAATTCTCATACTGTACTTCACCTTACTCCCCCACCCACCCCCTCCAGTTCGCCCACCCACGTCACGCCCTTCATCCGTGCTTCATCTGCCCCAATACACCACCATGTCGTGCTTTTCGTCTGCGCCTCCTCTGCCCCAATACACCACCATGTCGTGCTTTTCGTCTGCGCCTCCTCTGCCCCAATACACCACCGTGTCGTGCTTTTTGTCTGCGCCTCCTCTGCCCCAATACGCCCACTGTGTCACGCCCATCATTGTGCCCCCTCTGCCTCAATAAGCCCACCTATGTCATGCATGCCCCCTCTGCCTCAATACGCCCACTCACGTCATGCATGCCCTGCACCCATGCCCCCTCTGCCTCAATAAGCCCACCCATGTCATGCATGCCCCCTCTGCCTCAATACGCCCACTCACGTCATGCATGCCCTGCACCCATGCCCCCCTCTGCCTCAATAAGCCCACCCATGTCATGCATGCCCCCTCTGCCTCAATACGCCCACTCACGTCATGCATGCCCTGCACCCATGCCCCCTCTGCCTCAATAAGCCCACCCATGTCATCCATGCCCCCTCTGCCTCAATACGCCCACTCACGTCATGCATGCCCTGCATCCATCCCCCTTTCTGCCTCAATACGCCCCCCACCCACGTCACGCCCTTCCTCCACTCCTTCTACCCCCATAGCCTACCCACGTTACGCCCCCCATGTCACGCCCTTCATCCTGCATCCCTTCTGCCCAATACAGCCATCATGCCACGCCCTTTATCTGCGCTCTCTCTGCCCAATATGCCCATCTACACCACGCACTTCATCCATCCCATCTGCTCCAGTACGTCTACACACGTCACGCTGTTCATCCATCCCCTGTGCCGTAAAACACCCATCCACTACACACCCTTCATCCATGCCAGACCCCCACCCCAACCATAGTCCCAGCAATGGCACACCCTGAAATTGATGCACCCCCTCCACTCCCTTCCTGTACCCGAACCTATACCATTATCTGAAATCCGCCCCACCCCCTCCCCGCCACCTACCCCCACCCATTTGAAGCCCCAAAATCTGCATTTCCTCCCACCCTGATTCCGCACCCCCTGCATTCCCACCCATGTTACACCCTGCATCCGTGCCCCCCATCGCCCCCCCCCCCCCCCCCCCCCCAACCATATTATGCCCTATATTTGCACCTCCCCTACCCCATCCATACCCCCCCCCCCCCCCCCAAACATTATCATGCCAGACATACAGTATATCCACGACGACCATGCCACCACCAAAGTCATATGCTGTATCCACGTCCTCCATACCTGCCACCGCGTTGAACACTGCATCCCCATCCATGTCACAACCTGCATTCAGGACGCTGTACACATGCATATACCCTCCATCCACGCCCCCCTGTACCCAATACGCTCACCATCTCAGGCCCTTTATCCGCCTCCTCTGTTCGAATGTACACACCCACGTCACGTCTTCATCCATGCCCACTCTGCCCAATACGCCCTCCATTTCATACCCTTCATCCGTGCCTCCTCTGCTCCAATACGTCCATCCGTGTCACTCACACCTTGCATCCATGCCCCCTCTAACCTGATATGCTCCCCACCCCACCCCCACGTCATGCTCTGCATCCATGCCCCCTCTACCCTGATATGCTCCCCACCCCACCCCCACATCACGCTCTGCATCCATGCCCCCTCTACCTGATATGCTCCCCACCCCACCTCCACGTCACGCCCTGCATCCATGCCCCCTCTACCCCAATATTCATCATTCAGCTGCCCCCTCTGCCCCAACACACCCACTTTTGTCACGCCATAATCTTCACCCACTCTGCCCAATACGCCCACCATGTCACGCCATAATCTGCACCCACTCTGCCCCAATACGCCCACCATGTCACGCCTTTCAATCGCGCCCCCTTTCCCCAATACTGTCACCCACGCCAGGCCCTTCGCGCCTCCTCTACCCAAGTACTCCAAATACGCCCATCCATGTCAAATCCTGCATTGTGCCCCTCTGCCCCAACATGCCCATCCATATCAAATCCTGCATTGCACCCCTCTGCCCCACCACGCTCATCCATGTCAAATCCTGCATTGCACCCCCTCTGCCCCATACGTCCATCCATGCCAAATCCTGCATTGCACCCCTATGCCCAATACGCCCATCCATGTCAAATCCTGCATTGTACCCTCTCAGCCCCAACACGCCCATCCATGTCAAATCCTGCATTGCACCCCTCTGCCCCAAACGCCCATCCATGTCAAATCCTGCATTGCACCCCTCTGCCCCAATACGTCCATCCATGTCAAATCCTGCATTGCACCCCCTCTGCCCCAACATGCCCATCCATGTCAAATCCTGCATTGCGCCCCCTCTGCCCCAATACGCCCATCCATGTCAAATCCTGCATTGCACCCCTATGCCCCAATCGCCCATTCATGTCAAATCCTGCATTGCACCCCTATGCCCCAATACGCCCATCCATGTCAAATCCTGCATTGCACCCCCTCTGCCCCTATACGCCCATCCATGTCAAATCCTGCATTGCACCCCTATGCCCCAATACGCCCATTCATGTCAAATACTGCATTGCACCCCTCTGCTCCAACACGCTCACCCCACGTCACACCTTGCTTCTAACCCCCTCTGCTCCAATAAACCCACAATGTCACGCCCTTCATCCTCGCCCCAAATGCGCAAAGACGGCCTCCATGTCATGCCTTTCACCTCCCCCTCCCCTCCCCACCCATCCCAATAAGACAACCAAGTCACGCCCTTCATCTGCGCCCTCTCTCCCCAACATGTGCACCATGTCACGCTCTTCAGCCATGCCCCCTCTGCCCAAAACGCCCATCATGTCACGCTCTTCAGCCGTGCCCCCTCTGCCCCAAAACGCCCATCACGTCACGCCCTTCATCCGCGCCCCCTCTGCCCAAAACGCCCATCATGTCACGCCCTTCATCCACGCCCCTTTGGCCTCAATTAGACATCGACGTCACGTCCTTCATCTGCAATCCCTCTGTTCCAATACGCCCACGCGTGTCGCGTCCAGTATCTGTGCCACATCTGCCCCAATTTGCCCTTCCGTCACACCCTACACCCTACATCGGCGGCCCTTGTATGTCCACTCTATCACGCCCTGAAATCTTTACTCCCCGTTTCCGCACTCATGTCAAGCCCTGAAATCCATGCCCCCTGTACCCCCTCCCCCCCACCCACCCATGTTACGCCCTCATCTGCACCTTCTCCCTATTACCCTCCCCAGCAACCATGATCGCAATACCTCCACCTATGTCATACGCTGTATTCCCATCTAGGCTGTCAGGCTATTAGACTGTGTGTATAGTGGAACCGGACCCGCCTGCCCGGGGAGAAAAAAAAAACCTCCGGTTCTACTCTCTTCCAGCTTACTGGCGACGGTCAAAGCCATGCATAGTGCACCCGGCCCGACCCGTGTGATGAGAGCCGTGATCATGCTGGTCGTGCAAACCCCGTGCTTTCCCCCGGCCGTCCGGGGTGACGGGACCAAACTTCTCCCCAGGATTTTGTTTTTTACACTCATCTTTCTTTCCAACATTTAACCACGAGAAACTGATCGATGTTGTGAGGCTAAGACTTTTTTCACAAAAAAATGACTAAAATCATGCCAACAGAGATTATTCTCTCTACTTCTTGGGACAACGTACCAAGAAAAATGGGAGGAAATGGTTAATAGTACAAACGCTATATTCATAGTAACAGAAAATGCCAGTGACGGATGAATTTTCTACAAAAAGAAAGGAACACCCACATTGATTCGTAAGTCGTTGAAGGTGTTTAATCACTGTTTTATTCCATTATGATGTTTTTCTTTTACGTTTTAGAAATAAGATTGTTTAAACAGATTGTTTAAATGTGTGCAGTAGGATGGCAAGTGTGACACGGGTAAATCTAACTGAACTGCATGAACGTTGTGTGAGAGTGAAGGCAAGGAAGATTGTGGAATAATCTTCGTCATCCTCTTTCAAAGTATGACGAATTGCTGCATTTCGGTTTCCCAAATCCAGAACACATAGAGTAAGGAACAATTTTATCCACAAGCCCAAAGAGTTACCGTATAAATGATATTATACACTTCTACACTGTAAAACTGTCCTACATGCGAACTTGATCAGACGTGTGCTTTTGTGGATGTGGGGTGGTGGTGGTAGTGTGAGAAAGTATGGGTGTGTGCATCTACATGTAAAATCGTGTGTGTAAGTGTGTGTGTGTGTGTGGTGTGTGTGTGTGTGTGTGTGTGTGTCTAGTTGTATAAGTGTGTACGTACTTGAACAGCATAAATTACAATATTCTCAGAGTTTAAGGATGTTAATTTTTATGTATTTCCTACTTTTATGGTCGATTTCATTTATCATTAATTTATTCCACTTTGTTGCATAACACTACCATCGCCCAAAATTTGCAGGTGCGTGCGTGCGTGTATGCGTGTGCGTGCGTGTGTGTGTGTGTGTGTGTTCGTTCGTTCTGCATTTTCAGTAATGTCACTTCTCTTCATGGTTTTAACCAGTCACAATTCAATAATCGAAAGTTTATAGTTTTACCAAACATCACACAAAACATCAAAAATCACTCGATTCATTCTTTCGTCAACTTTAAAATCTAATAATAAATGTGTGAAAATTAGCTGGATAACAACTGGAAAAGCAAATTTCTGTGCAACATATCTATAGAGATAGATTAATAGGTAGGTAGGTAGGTGTATATAATGATCGGGTGCACAGAAAAACGCTGTGTTGTGTGTACAATGTCCCCCACCCCAGCCCCCACCCACCACCACCCCATATCATTTTTTACTTTCTCCTGAGCGCCATTTTCACATCGCGTGCCAAAGAAAGTTGTGCGAGGCAGCCGGCTCCGTCCGGGTCTACTATGCACGCTTCCAAGGACCCGGACAACCGGATGGGACACGGCCGTTCTCTGCACGGCCGTTCTCTGCTCTGCACGGCCGTTCTCTGCACGGCCGTTCTCTGCCGTTCTCTGCACGGCCGTTCTCTGCCGTTCTCTGCACGGCCGTTCTCTGCACGGCCGTTCTCTGCACGGCCGTCCGGGTCCACCATGCACGTAGCCTTATACCCAGACACCGTGTTGTACGCTGCGTCTGCGACCCCGTACCCATGGCATACCCTGCATCCGCGTCCCACGTCATTACCCTGTCTTCGCTTCTCCCCCCCCCCCTTCCACGCACACCCCAATCCTTGTCACGACCCGCATTCACACCCCGTGAACCCCCCACCCATGTCACGCCCTGCATCTGAGCCTCAGCGTAGCCCGTCGACTGAATGGATGAACGATTTTAACGACCGACTTACCGACTGTGCGGATGAGCGATTGAACGACTGACTTACCGACTGAACGAATAAATGACTGACCGACTGAATTACTAAACGAACCAATAACTGAATGACCAACTGAACGAATGACTGATTCAACGACCCCACTAACCGACGGAATGGATGAATGATTGAACGACGGACTCACCGACTGAACGAATGAATGACTGAACGACCGACTGACGGACTGAACAAATGAATGACTGAACGACCGACCAATGGACTGAACGAATGAATGACTGAACGACCGACCAACCGACTGAACGGATGAATGACAGAACGACCGACTTTCCGACTGAACGAATGAATGACTGAACGACCGACTCTCCGACTGAACGAATAAATGACTGAACGACCGACTGAACGAATGAATGACTGAACGACCGACTTGCCGAGCAAATGACTGAATGAACGAATGACTAATTGAACGACCGACTGAGACTGAACGATCGACTGAACAAATGAACGACTGACTGAACGAATGAATAAATTGATGACCGACTGAATGAATGAATGAATGAACGACAGACTGACCGACTGTACAGATGAACGACTGAATGACTGACCTAGCGAATGAACAAATGACTGAAAGATCGACTGACCGACGGAATGACTGAACGACCGACTTAACGAATGAATGAGTTAACAACCGAATGAACGACCGATGACCAACTGAACGAAGTAAACTGACGCCGACTGAATGAATGAATGAATAAATGACCGAGTGAAACAAAAAGATTGAACGACCGACTGATCGAATGAATGACTGAACGACCGATGACTAATTAAACGAATGAATGACTGAACGATCAACTGACTAATTGAACGAATGAATGACTGACCGACTCAAAAAATGAATGACTAAACGGGCCGACTGCACGAATGAATGAACGACCGACTGAATGAAAGAATGACTAAACCAACGACTGAACGAATGAAACGACCGATTGACAACTGAACGAATGAATCTAGTTGCAAAGTGAGACGACTGCAGGCGGAAATCTAAACAAATCTTAAATAAATGTTAGCGAACCGCCCAGGGAAACGTGCACAAACGAGTCACAAGACAAAACACAACGCGTTTCGACCTCTTAGGTCTTCTTCAGGTGAGACAAACGAATAAAATAACGAAAATTCACTTAGCTTTGATCGCTTCAGAGTTCAGCGCAAGAAGAAGGCGTTGAATGAGAACGAGGCTGTTGGAATGGAAATAATGTGTGAGGCAAAGTCGTAATGATGATAATAATATTACTGATAGGAATACTAATAATGGTCAAAATATTGAAGAAAAAAAATTAAGACAAGATTACTACCAATCTTGGTGTCAGTAAGTATGGGTACGGGAGAAAGGAGAGTGGATTAGAGGATTCTTACACAGCAGGGTTGCCGTGGCAACAATCCCAGAGGCGAAGGCGATGGTGATGTCAATGCTGGTGGTGGTAATATCAATACTAGCAATAGTATTACTGAATGATACTGCTAACAACGATCGTGAAGGCTGAGGTAATAAAGCATGATACAGTAATATACTTAGAAAATACATTTTATATTTTCATAGTAATCAAATAAATAAATAAATGAAACATTAAAAAATTAATAACAATAATAATAATCTTAATAATAATAAAAGCATAAATAAATAATTGAAAAAATAATCATGTATTTTCTAAATATTCAACTGTTCAACAGTCTGGGATTTATTTTCAGCGGTTGGGGGACTTGAATCAGATATCCTCTGAAGAGCAGCAAAGACATCAGTTCTGTGCAGACTGAACCCCGTATGGAAAGACTGTAACATCTCGGTGAAAGACCAATCTGGCTCCTGCATGCACGGGTGTCTTTCATTTTCCTTTGAACGGACGCGACATGAAACAAGGAACCTGCCTAATCATAGAAATGAGATGTCACTGCAACAAACTATACATTAGATACGCTGTTTACAGCACCACTGAACACGTGTGCCCAGACCATCCAACAGCACATCCGGCCATACCATGATTTGCTGACAGCAGCAGAGCAAAGGACCGTAGCTGGCATTGTCATGAAGATCCAACGGCCCGCTAAAAGAATCGTCCAGGAAATAGTAAAGGAGAGAGACCAAGGGGAAGACAGACAAAAATGGACTGACGACATTGGAGAATGGACAGTGAAACCGTCTTTAGAGCCTAACGCCTCGTAGCACAACCAACAGAACTGGGGGAATCTGGTGAACAGTCCTTCAGTGCGATGCCCCTGTGACGTCAGACAGACCTAGGAAAAGAAGTCGATATTAGTGATACCAAGACAAAATGATTCTTATATTTAAGACGATTTTTTTTTTTCAATCCGGACTGTGCTTAATTCTAAAACTGAGCCATCTGTTGACATTTTTTTCATAAATTGAATACATGACTTTTAATATGTTCTTGAGTATCGGAAAAATAAATCTTTACGTTATCATCTTTCTCAGATGATAGCATGTTCATGTTTTCACCGGTTGTCGGTCGAATATAAAATCATTATCAAATTTGACCTACCGGTTCTCTTAGTATGACATGACAAGCATTGTTAGACCTGATCAAACAGCTGAAAGAACAAAATTGCAGTTTTTGTAAAGTTTCATTCATATAATTTCCTACTGGCTGGATACAGCGTGTGTCTAGCTCTTTTCTGAGACTCGTTGCCAGAGTCTAAGAATACTTTCTTTGTTTCTTGATTCAAGACAAAAAGACTTCGAATAAAAACGCCCAGCTTTTGACAAACTTACCTTATCCATCTCGAGTTGATAGATATTTTATGTATGATTGATTACCCTCATCTTCTTAAATTTCCATTTGTCAAAATGGAAATGTTGTCTGAATGGTAATACCGTAAGTTGATGGTCCCTTCGGGCGGTCATAAGTAGGAGTAGCACACACAGCAGAAGTGATAATGACACGTTGAAAAGTATGGATATTCTGAAAAGATGACTGGACTTTTCCGACTCGTACAAAGTCGGATTCTCAAGATTAAAACTTTGCCGATACAAAACTTCAGTATTCTACTATTTTTTACATGTTACAGGAGTTTTGCAAGTTATTTGTTATTGCAAGTTTTTAATGATAAAATGAGACAATGTATTTCTAGAACACAATAGAAAATGGTAAAAACAAACTATATGAACTTCAATCAATGCCATAAAACCTTAAAGCATCAATGAAGAAAGATAGTAAAACACAAGAGAAAACGGTGTAAGGAGAGACAGACAGACAGACAGAGAGACAGAGATAGAGAGAGAGAGAGAGACAGAGAGAGAGAGAGAGAGACAGAGAGACAGAGAGAGACTAACACCAAACTGCCGTCACAACATTGTGCAAAAAAAAACACACACACACACGAAAAAAAAATGTGGTTAAGCCATGTTGAGTAAAGTCATTCAAAAACAGCACAACTCGTCAAAACAACAGAAACACATTTCATTCTTAAAGTTATTCACACATACTCCCCCGTCCCCTTTCCTCCACACCTCCATCCCCCTCTTGTCCCCTGTCCTGTCGCTCTCGCCAACACATCAATTTACATGACTGCACGAAAATTCTGACTCATACCCCCCCCCCCCCCCCCCCCTCCTCGCCCCCGACCCCCAACATTCCCCTCCCCCCCCCCCCCCCCCCAATTTTTTTTAAGTAAGCGCGCGCACACGCACAACACAAGCAACCGAGCGCACGCGCACACACACACACGCAAACACATACACAGCGTGGACACAAACACACACACGCACACATAGATACACAAGCGCAGTGCTTGCTCGCACGCACGCACGCATAAATGAACATATACAGCTATGCGCGCGCAACGCACCGATATATACATATACAACCCATCGCGCGAGCACGCACATCTCTCTCACGCACATCTCTCTCTCTCTCTCTCTCTCTCTCTCTCTCTCTCTCTCTCTCTCTCTCTCTCTCTCACCCACCCACACACACAAAACGCGCACGTGCACATAAACACACACACGCGCGCGCGCGCGCGCGCCCGCACACACGTATACATACAACCATGGGCTCGCACGCACGCCTATACATATTCAATCATGCGCGCGCGCACGCTAGACGTACGTAACTCTCTCTCTCTCTCTCTCTCTCTCTCTCTCTCCTCTCTCTCTCTCTCTCTCTCTCTCTCACACACACACACACACACACACACACACACACACACACACCACACACACACACACACATGTCAAGACTCGGTTAGACAAATTTGAAAATACGAACATCGAGAGAGGTAGTAACTACACTTCGAACCAAATACAGTAAGAATGTTATATGTATGTATGGGGAAACTCTTAGTGTACGTCACCTATTGCTAGACTGTCCAAGAGTAAAGAATACAGTGCTCATCGATTCCACTGACTTTACCCAAAAATTTTTAACAATTATGCTTTTGCTTTGTTCGTTATGCCCATATTTATCACGAAGTCCAGTAGGAATTTATCTTTGACTTTCAACACCCCCTCATACTTACTTACTAACTTAATCCTCTTCATCCCACCAACCCCGAGACATAAGGCGCCAACAAGCTCCCTCCAGCCCTCTCTGTCCTGGGAAAGCCAGCTCAGTTCATTCATGCCTGCCTCTCTCATCTCCTCCCAGGTGCCGAGTGGTCTGCCTCGCTTCCTCTTCCCCGGTGTGCCCATCTCAGCGCAGTATGAGGGAGTCTGGTCTTGCCCATCCGAAGGACGTGTCCCAACCACCTCCACCGCCGCTGCTTCACCTCAGCCACAATGTTGTTTATGCTGGTGCGCCTTGACACTTCCCTGTTGGTGACACGCTGCTGCCACTGAAGTTTCAGGATTCGGCGAAGACACCTTCCTTCGAAGCCTTTGAGCCTACTCTCAATCTTCTTGTTGGTTCTCCATGTCTCTGAGACGTATAGGAGTACTGAGCGTACGTTGGACCTGTAGATCTTCAACTTGGTTTTGGTTTGCAGGACAGTTGACTTCCAGATGTTTTTTTCAACCCGCTGATGCCCGGGCTGCGAGTCCTATCCTGCCTGAGATCTCCTTCTCGATGTTGCTGTCGGCCGAGATGTAGCTGCCGAGGTACTTGAAAGTGTTCCACCTCCTCTAGAGCTGAGCCTCGCACACTGGTCTTCTCTGCGCTCTTCGTCTTCACCTTCATGATCTTGGTCTTGTTGGGGGTGAATCTTGAGTCCCACACTGCTGGCTATTAGGTCCACTCTTGATGTTTTTTTTTTCCTGGATGTCTTTTCTGGGCGTGCGACAGCAGTGCAATATCGTCGGCGAAGTCGCAGTCTTCAAGCCTGGCTGTCAGTCCCCATACAAGCCCTCTCGCCCTATCGCTGGTGGCCTTCCTCATCACCCAGTCAATGACGACAAGGAAAATTGTCGGCGAGATCACGCAGCCTTGCCTGACCCCGGTCTGCACGTGGAACCACTCGCTCTGCTGTCCATCATGTCGCACACACAGCACTGGTGTCTGCGTACATGTCCTGTAGGATGTTGATGACTTTAAGAGGAAATCCGTAGGCTTCCAAGATCTTCCACAGCGAAGGATGATGGATGCTATCGAAAGCCTTTTGGAAATCGATATAGTTGATGTAGAGTGATGAATTCCATTCGATGGACTGTTCCACAATTGTTCGTAAAACAAAGATCTGGTCTGTGCAACTTCTCTCCCGCTTCTGAACCCTGTCTGTTCTTCTCGTAGGGTTCTCTCAATGGCTTGCCTCATGCGCTGTAGAAGGACACGGCAGAAGATCTTTCACTGGGACGGAGAGCAAGTTGATTCCCCGCCAGTTGCCGCATTCAGAGAGGGTCGCCTTTCTTGGGGAGCTTCACTATGATGCCTTTCTTCCATGTGTCCGGAACTTTCTTTTTCTCCTCTTCCATACCTTTGTTGAATAGTTTCACTAAAGCCTTTGCACTCGTTTGGGGGTCTGCCTTCAGCATGTCTGCCCGTGATTCTGTCACCTTCACTGGTGCCCTGTTGCCCTTTGTCTGCCTGATGGCCTCCACAATTTCCTGCTGGGTAATGCGTCCACGTCTCATCTCTAAGTTGAAACCCATGTCTTCGATGGTGGCTTTCCTCATCTGGGTCCGGTCTATTTAATGTCTCTCTAAAATGTTTCTGCCCATCGCTGAGTTGGTCTTCGCCCTTTTGTCAAAACTTTCCCGTCTTGTCCTTCACTACTGTGGTTTTTGCTGGTGAATCCGCCTGTTAGGGTCTTAGTAATCTTATAGACGGTCCTGGAGTCTCCTTTCTCTCTGCTGCAGCTTGGGCCTCTGCTGCCAAGTTGTCTGCAAACTGTCGCTTGTCTCTCTCCTTGTGCTCTTCTTCACTTCTTTGTTTTTCTCTTTGTACGTTTCGGCGAATGTTTGTCTCTCATCTTCTGTTTCCAGTGAGCGTGCCGAGTTTTGCGATCTTTCTCTCCTCTATGAGTTTACCATGTGGCGTCTGATATCCATTCCTTCCTCTCTCTTCTTCTGTAGCCCAGCACAGCCTCGCTGGTGTCTATGAAGTTTTCTGTACATTGTCGCACAGAGCGTTGATGTCGTCTGCTGGTGTGCTGTCCAGGACTTGGAATCTATTGGAAAGTTCATGGTAAATGTTTAAACTGGCTTTTCACCGCCTCACTGGTCAGTTTCCTCGAGTCAAAGAGTTGTTCACTTTTCTTTTTTGTGTGTGTTTCTCTTGAGCTTCAGCTGGAGTCTGCATAGCACAAGATGGTGATCACTGCTAGCCAGCAGCAGCTCCTCGAATGGCTCTCACGTCCTTCATGGAGCTCCTCCACTTCTGGTTGATGGCAATGTGATCTATCTGGTTACTGGTTCTTCCATCTGGTGATACCCATGTCAGTTTATGGATGGTTTTGTGTTGGAAGATGGTACCACCTATCAACAGACCGTTCTCAAGACACGCATCTGCAAAACGCTGTCCCATTGTCATTTCTATCTCCCACTCCCTCTTGTCCCATGCAAGTCTCATATACCGGTGTTCTCCGCTCCAACTTTCGCATTGAGTCTCCCATAAGAAGTAGATGTCATGCTGTGGTGTCTTGTCTATCTGTTCCTGTAGGATGTTTGTAGAACAGGTCTTTCTCCTCCTCCGTGGCTTCTCTGTCGGTGCGTAACACTGTATGATGGTGGTCTTGGTATAACTTGGAGAAGAATCTGGCTGTGATGATTCTTGAGTTGACTGGCTCCCATCCCATCAAGCTCTTCCTGGCCTCCTTATCCATGATGATACCCACTCCCTCCTGATGTTGCCCGTCGTGTGCGACCAGAATAACATACTGTCTCTCCTGAGCCAAGGGTCATGATGCCTGAATCCGTCCACCTCATCTCACTGATTCCTAGGATGTTCAGTCTATACTTCTTCATCTCTTTCACACGTCTGTGCAGTCTTTTCCAGCTTCATACAGCGTTCGCACATTCCAGGCTCCCACTCTCACACTCTTGTTTGGGATGCGCTAAGGACATTGTCGGAGCAGAAGCTTCCTTTCGCTTTCACTCCTACTCGTCATACAATGCATTGCTGCATCTGCCCTGAGCTCATCGCGCCCCCGAGCTTTGATTGGATCTTGTTGGCGTTTCTGTAGCAAAGCTTTTTTTACGTGGCGGGTTGTTAGCCCAACGCAAAACTTCCCCATTTTCTGCATTCTGGACTTAGGACAGACTATTAACGGCTGGGGTTACACCCCCTCGTACACAAAACGAAATTACACACAACACGCACACACACTCACACACACAACACACACACACACACACGCGCGCACCGCACGCTCACTGCTCATGCAAAACAACACAGGTGCCCCCCGCGCTCGTGCGCAGCGCGCATACGCACACACACACATACAACCACACACCCACGCACGCGCACACACACACACACACACCCACAGCACACGCACGCACGCACACACATACACTATTACACACAATCTTGTCTGAAAATCCACTTTACTAGTGGGCAAAGACCATGTCATAACAGGCAGACAACAACCAACACACACACACACACACACACACTAACACACACACCCCATCACCACGAACAATAACTTTACCCACTGGGAGCATTGTCAAATCACTGTCACACTGGCCCGCCTGTTGGTGTGGTAGGCTTGCCCTTCTTCTCGCTTGCCAGTAACTGGAATCCGCTCCACTTCGTGCTTTCCCCCCAGTGGGTTGAGCTAACGCATTCAAGTTTCAAAAAGGTCCACTTCTCTAAAGAAAAGCCCAGCTGGATTTAAGTAGATCAATGCCATAACAAATGAACCGTCCCCGAAGCAGACCTCTGAGACGCTAAACCCTATATCAGTCTTCCGGTGTGCGGTTGTGCCTGCTCTTCTCTTCCTTCGTGCCCCCCCGCCCCAGGTGGTCTTCTGCATCGTGGTTGCTCCACAGTAGACTGACGATGGTGTCACGTGCCCACGTGCACGCACCAGCAAAAAAGACCGTGACTCTTGCATCCAGTTCTGCACGTCGTTCATAAGGTGACAGACACCTGTTTTCAAATGCCGCTAACTCGTCCTTTTTATTTTCTCTCTTCATCTCTCTCACCTCTCCCTCCTTCCTGGTCCACCTCAATGGCCACGCCGCTCATTTCCCGCCATTTTTTGGCCGCTTTAGCACGGACTCCTTTTGTGTCCTTTTTAATTTTTTTTTTTCATTTGCTTCGTCATTATGAGTTAATGGTAGCCAAAGCACACCACGACACAACACACAACACACACAAAAAAACTGGTTGTGGTGGGTGCTGCTGCTGAGCTGTTTTGCTGCTTACTGCTGTTTTGCTGTGTTAATTGCTGAAGCTAACTGCTGCTGCTGCTGTTAATTGCTGAGCATCTTGCTTACTACTGCCCTTACCTTCTGTGCCTTCTTAGTGGCAGGTTGATTCATAACGCTGTTTCATTCCGACTTCTCCGACTTGTTTCTCCCCCCATAACAGACAGCGCCCCAGTTTTTTTTTGTGTTTGTGGTTTTTATGTATTTGTTGTTTTTTTTCTGTCCCAACCTCTGCGGCCCCTCAGAGGCAGTGCACCCACGCCGCTAATTAACCCTGACCACCGACGCGTCCAAGCCCACAACTATGGTCGGTCGGCCCCCGCCACAAAGCCCCGGACCGGCAGATCCACAGGGGAGCAGTCCAATATAAATTTCGTGAAGAGGCAACCCCACCGAGGATACACTGCCCTGCCGCCGTAGTCACGTCCAGTGGTTGTTTCAGTGGCGCCTGTTTCTGATCTAACATAACGCCAGGACACCACCTAACTAAGCTATCCCCCTACTGACGACACAATAATTGCTTAGATGTCGCGGAGGCCGGCGTGGAGTAGATATCGCCGCTCGGACGGCCTAACACGTGAACGTCGGTACAACGACTAAGACCCCATTGGACTCGCGATAACGAGTGAACCTCGGACGGAACCAAAACAAAGGCCCATAGAAGTGCGAGACGACACTCGAAATTTGATGTCACATAAGCGCAGCATGAAGGGGCCACAGAACAGAGAATTGGAAAAAATTTTTTTTGTGGTTGTTTTATATGCCGAATCGAATGAGATGAGGATGATTGAAGAGGATGCTAACTCCTGGAATTTCCATTTCGGTCTGTGAGCTACCATGGCGGCGGGGTGTACCCTACGCTTCCTCCTCTATCATAATATATCCCCGGCGGTCAACCAGGCCCGAGATACAGACACCTGCAGTGTTTGGCAGGAAATTTGAGCAACACTCGCAGAAACGCATCCATTAGTGATGAAACTCGACTGTGTGGTCCCAGTCTTCCAACTGGAGTCCGCAGCAAACTCCACTCTGGGTAGGAGCCGGTCGGAGGCAAAAAAAACCCACATGACTTCTGATGGGAATTCGAACCACGACCTCCCAGCCGGAGTCCGCGAACGCCTAACCCTTCGCCACGGTGGTGTTCAGACACGCCCAAGTGGTTTTGTCCAGAAATACCACCTAACCACCAGGAGAGACGACCCAATCCAAGTTGGTTTTTGTCATGGAAATACCAACTAGAGCCCACAGGAGAGACACTCCCAAGTTGGGTTTTGTCACTGAAATACCGACCTACCACCGTAACTAACTGGCAGACCTGCACCTGCCTGCTTCTGACTCCGTTCAGAGAATCTGCGTCCTACTGAGTCGCTTTCATCGAGGGAAAACGGTTTCATGATGGTGTGTGGTGTTGTGTGGTGTGTGTTTGTGCTGCTGCGCGGAGCGCGCGCGCGCCTCGAGCGCGGATAACCGTTATATTTTTTTGGAAATTAAAGAACACTACGTTTCTCTCTTTTGAAAGTGTTTGACACGCTGGAAAAGTTTAAGACCTGACCGAAGCTTGGTTCCGCAAAGATCACGTGAACGTGACACAAGGTCGATGTTGACAACCGCTTTCACGTAATGTTGGCTGTACCACTTGCCTGCTGTAACAAACGGTACTGAACGGACACTTTTTACAGACCACAGAAGATTGCCCTTTCGTTCCGCGCCTTTGGTGTGAGAGAAATTCTTTGGCCAGGTCACCATAGCAGTCACCCAGTACACTTTCCACGCTGCCTGCGAACTTATAACCCTTGACATATCAACCCATGGCCGAGAGTATGGTTGGTTCATCCCCAACATTCTGGGTCCAACCTGAGCAACCAACCCCCTTCCTCTAGCAATAGAATAGTCCCGTGACCTTGGAACGATCGTGGTGTCCGAGGGCGTTGTCGGCCCTTTGACCTGGCAGAATCCTCTGTTACAGATCTTATTCTGCTCAAGCACGCTACGTGCCTGATTCATTCCCTATCATCGTTACTACGGGCTGATCACCGCCGTCTTTTTTTGTTCGGCCGTTGGTTACTAAAGGGATCATTCCTCCTCCTCGTCTCTCTCTCTCCCTCTCTTCTCACGCCCGGCCCTCGCCCTCTCCTTCCTCTCCTCTTCCCGCTCTTCCACACCACCTGGGTGTCTTACATTTTTGAGGTCCTATCAGTGTTTGGGGAGATTGTGCTGTCACACAGCAGTTACGTCCCCTGACTGATCATCAAATTACACCCTCCCGTGTTGAAACGGGGGTGGGGGGGTGGGGGGTGGGGGGGGGGGGGGGTGGGGGGGGGGGGGGGGGGGGGGTGGGGGGTGAGGGGGTGGTGGGGGGGGGGGGGGGGGGGGGGAGTGAGGATGGTGTGGGGTGTCGGGGTGTTTGGTGTTGGAAATGAATCGGAAGGGATTTCATCCTGAGTGATTTGATTGGGCTAGTTTTGGCTGATTGGCTTAGTTGTGAATTGGCTGTTGGTTAGTTGGTGTGTGTATTGTGTGCGGCGTGTTTTTGTTTGTGTGTGTGAAAAAATAATTCTTTTTATTTCCGTAAGTCACGAATATTTTATTTCACGTGAATGAACCAATAGTTTACAAGTGCGTCCCAGAGCGCGTGCGTGTCCTATGTGTGTTTTTGTGTGTGAGTGCGCGCACGCCGCGCACGGTCGTGCGTAGGTGTGTGTGTGTGTGTGTGTGGTGTGTGTGTTGTGTGTGATTGTGTGTGTGTGTGTGTGTGTGTTGTTGGTGTGTGTGTGTGTGTGTGTGCAGACTCGCATAGCATGGACAGAAAACTAACGGGTGCATCTTTCTCTGTCTGTTTGGCCTGCAGTGTTTCTGTCGGTCTGGTCTGTCTGTCTGTCTCTCGCATCTGTCTTCCTCCTGCCTGTCTTCTCTCTTTCTCTCCCTATTTTGTTGTGTCGTGTGTTGTGTGTGTGGTGTGTGTGGTGTGCAGAGAGATGAAGAAAGATCGAGAGCGAGAAAATAGAGAAAGGGAAGAGTGGGGAGGTGCATGCATGTTATGTGGAGTTGTGTTGTGTGTGTGTGTGTGTGTGTGGTGTGGGTGTGGTGTGTGTGTGTGTGGTGTGTGTTGTACATGTACTGTATGCTGGATCGGTGCACTCTGGGTGTTGGGGGTGGATAGTTGAGAGAGAGAGACGCTCTTTTATCTCCCTGATTGGATTTGTCTGGACAGAGGAAATCGTGTACATAAGAACGCAAGCGAGCTAGCGAGGCGGAGCGAGATATATAGCAGGAGAGAGAGAGAGAGAGATATAGAGAGAGGAGGCGTATAGCCCAGCCGACCGCATAGGGCCAAACACGTAACTTTCCACAAGCTGTATACAATGAAAAAAACACCGTTCCCGGCCGCCAGAAACTTTGTTCGGTTGATTATCTTTCATAACTGAGGATTTTAACATCGCATATCAAGGTCAATTCCGCCCCCTCCTTGGCAAACGCCTTCGCCACCAATCGCCATCTTAAGCTCTCGGCTTTACATTCTTACTTTACAACCCTCTCTACCTCTCACACCCCTCACCCCCACGCCACACCTCCCACCCCCCCACAAACCCCACACCCCACCCCACCCACAACACACCTACACCCCCTCCCTCTTCCCCTCCCTCTTCCTCTTCCCACCTACTTTCCCCAAACCGCCCCAGAGATACCCTAAGGTTCGGGCGGACCCGCGTTGGTTTTAAGTTAAGGTACTTAATCCCTGGCTGTATCTTGCCGCTATCGTCCTTCCCGCTTTAAAACCGACACACGGGCCGTGCTTGGGTCTTCTCAGACCTGTCGTTCCGTGTCCTTATCGATTTCCATCACACGGGGGGGGCGTGCTTAAGTCTGGCCTCAGTGAACACGAGGTGCTTGCCTACCTGCCTGCCTACCTCCCTGCTTGCCTGCCTGCCTCTTCCCCTTCCTGTCTTGTCTGCCGTCTGTATGTCTGTCCCTTCAGGACTTCTCCTAGCCCCTCCCCCCCCCCGGAGTACCGCTGCGTTACTGCTGCAGCTAGAAGAGTCGTGTAAGAAGTGGAGTTGAGAACGTTTGGTGTGGTGTGTGTGTGTGATGGGGGGGGGTGTGGGTGGGGGGGGG
>JADBJO010025074.1:0-24254 GCA_016801955.1 Conus betulinus
TAACGGGAATCAGGTACCACACGCGCTCTAAAAAGAACGCACCAGGTTGCACTGGGTGAGGATTCTGAATGGACTAGCCAAGAGGAAAGCGAGCTCGAAAATCGAAGTGTCGATCTTTGTTAGCTCTATTTTGTAAACATTTTTAACAGTATTTTTTAACGCGAATAAAAAGAATATATTATATAGATTATATATATATTTATATTTATAATTATATATATATAGCTATATATCTACACTATTATATGACTAAGCTTTTGCTGAAGGTGTCCTTTTGAAGAAGCATTATTATTCCCATTCACCCTCTCAAGCACCATTATGTTATCTAGGCAGGAGAAAATGCAGAAGGCAGAATGGTGTTCTACCACTACAGATATTAATGCTTATCACCCCCTATTTCTACTACAATCTAAGCACATAAGAGCAAGCTTTGTTTATAATTAAATATTCTTGCAGTCATTTGCAGCACCAAGTTGCTTTGTAAGTTGATGGAATGGGTGCTCGGGTACCTATCCTTGGAATGTTTAGGTAAACACAAACACAAACCAACACATCACACACACACACACACACACACATGATACATATATCTATATAATTATATATTCTGATATATATTATATAAATATATATATATATCATTGTAATTGTGTTGCTACTCAACAATAAATTTAAAAAGTGCTCAACCGGGTTGGGAGCGTAAGCATCTTTTTTAAAACTTTTAAACATGAGCGGACTCTACTTACGGTATTGATTACAACAAACATGAGATGGAAAGCATTCTTCTTCCAACTGAACCCCAAGAGCCAAGATAAAGAAGATACTGAGGATTAAAAACAACCTATGACTTCAAAACATATTGGCGAGCACCACCAGCATCGAGGAAATGAGACCATTTGAAGACACAAAATGAAAAAGAATGATAGCTAACATAGAATTCAAAAATCAAACAACGAATTTCAAACATCGTTAAAAAACGAAATTCAAACTAGCCTAATCCAAAAGACAGAAAAATATTTTGTGAAAGCAGACAAAAACCAGTAATTTTTAAAGGGAATGGAAATCTAAAGAGTACTCACAACTCCTTGATAAAAACATCCCCAAAAAAAAATTACAAAAAAAAAAAACGGACAAAGTTACATATGACCACATTAGGAAAAAAAAAAAAAAGGAGCTTGTACAGCAAATGGACCTAAGTGTGGATAGAGTAGAGACAACAGCAGAAAGAGAAGCTTTTTAACAACTCAAAGACCATAAACCTAATTTTTGAACAAACCCAACTTGTAGATTGATAAACCCATCCAAATCCGAATTAGGAAAAAATCAGAGTAAAAAATGTTAGAGGGAGAAAACCATAAAAAACATAAGAGAGAACACCGAATTCAACCCTCTGGAAAAAAATACATATGAAGTTTTACAATGGTTTAAAAACCTCAACAAGCAAGAGAAAACACAGTCTTTATAACATTTGATGTAGTAGATTTTTATCCATCTATAGATGAAGAGCTCTGCTCGCCAAAGCTATAAAATTTGCCAACAAATACACTGAAATATCAGGGTTAGAAATGGAAATCATTTGTCCATACAAAGAAAACTTTACTTTACTCCACAGCAAAAACGAGACTTGGACCAAGAACACCAGGAAAAAGTTCAACTTTTGATGTCACTATGGGATCGTATGATGGTGCCGAAAACCTGCGAACTTGTCGGACTATTCATGCTATCTAACATTCAAAATAAACTTGGAAAACAAATTGGACTGTACAGAGATGATGGCCTCGCTGCACTGAGTGATAGCCCTAGAAACATTGAAAATAAGAAAAAAGAATTGTGCAAAATCTTCCACGACCAAAATTTTAAAAATCACCACAGAAGCTAACAAAAAAAGATAGTGAATTATTTTAGACATCACGTTAGACCTCAACCAACATACATTTAAACCATACAAAAAACCAAATGGACACACCTGTCTATGTAAATATCAAAAGTAATCACCCACCTTCCATACTCAAAACGATACCATAGAGGCTATAAACAAGAGATTATCTAATCTGTCATGTAATGAAACAGTGTTTAAACAAACACTGCAGCTGAATACAAGAAGCGTTACACCAAAGTGGCTACAACTACAAATTACACTATGACCCAGAAATGATATGAGCAGACACAAGAAGAACAGGGAAAAGGAAAAATCATATGGTACAACCCCCCATACGATGGAAGAGTTAACGATGGAAACGGTTAAAACAAAACGGTGGGAAAGAATTCTTTAAAATTCTGACATCTTCTTTCCCAAAAGAGCACAAGCTGTTTAAGATATTTTAACAGGCACAACATCAAATTATCATACTCATGTATGCCGAATCTCAAAAACATCATTGATTCAACCAACAAAACGAAAAGCAGTGCAGAGACAAAAGAGGGTGAAGAAAGGAAATCTTGCAAACTGTACCAAGAAACAACAGTTGCCTCTCTGAACAATAAATGCCTCCACAGCAATATTGTATACCAAGCCACTGTAAAATCAGAGAACACTGAAGAAACATATATAGGTATCACTGAAAACCAGTTTAAAACTAGATATGCAAATCATAAACAGTCATTTAACAAAGAAAGATACAAAAAATCAAACAGAATTGAGTAAATATATTTGGAAACTCAAAGATAAAAAAAAAATAGACTACAACATATCCTGGAAAATTTTAAAAAGAGCTGCATCATACAATAACATTTCAAAAAGATGTAATTTATGCCTAACAGAAAAAATATATGATCCTATGCCAAAACCAAAATTAGCAACCCTAAACACTAGGATAGAAATGGTTAACAAATTGCAGACACAAATGGAAGTTCCCTATCAGGGAAAGCAGAAATCAAAAAAACACATGAAAAACACTGACCGCACGTGATGGCAGACAGCGAAAACGTATAAAAAAAAACACCGACAAACACCGACCCCCCCATACCCTGCCTGACGACTGCAACCAGCAAGAAACAGCGCTGTAGGTTTTAGCATTTACATTTTAATCAAAGTTTTAACAGATGCCGCTCCCAACCGGTTTGAGCACTTTTTTTAAAATTATTGTTGGTTAGCAACACAATTATTTTGACTGCTCCTCACGTTGAGCGCTCTAAACCAACAGATTTTAAAATGGATAAAATCAACTTCAAACAGTCCACTAAAAATATACCTTTCGCGCCAAACCACAATGCTACATGAAAAAAATGATAGAACAGACAGAAAAAGTTTATCAAAAACATGAGATGGAAAGCATTCTTCTTCCTAAACCCCAATGCCAAGAAAGAAGATAAAAAAACACCTATGACTTCAAAACATGGCGAGCACCACCAGCCATCGAGGACGGAAATGAGAAATTTGAAGACAAAATGAAAAGAATGATAGCTAAACATAGAATTCAAAAAAAAAAAACAACGAATTTCAAACATCGTTAAAAAAAACGAAATCAAACTAATCCAAAACGACAGAAAAATATTTGTGAAAGCAGACAAAAACCAGTAATTTTTACAAAATGGAATCTAAAGAGTACTCACAACTCCTTGATAAAACAAACATCAAATAAAAAAAAATTACAAAAAAAAAACTGACAAAGTTACATATGACCACATTAGGAAAAAAAGAAAAGGAGCTTGTACAGCAAATGGACCTAAGTGATAGAGTAGAGAGAAACAGCAGAAAGAGAAAAGAGAAGCTTTTATAACACTCAAAGACCATAACCTAATTTTTTGAACAACCCAACTTGTAGATTGATAAACCATCCATCCAAATCCGAATTAGGAAAAATCAGTAAAAACATTTTCGGAAAGAGAAAACCATAAAAAAAAAACATAAGAGAGAACACCGAATTCAACCTCTGGAAAAATACATATGAAGTTATACAATGGTTTAAAAACCTCAACAAGCAAGAAAAACACAGTCTTTATAAACATTTGATGTAGTAGATTTTTATCCATCTATAGATGAAGAGCTGCTCGCCAAAGCTATAAAAATTTGCCAACAAATACACTGAAATATCAGGGTTAGAAATGGAAATCATTTTCCATACAAAGAAAACTTTACTCCACAGCAAAAAAACGCGAGACTTGGACCAAGAACACCAGGAAAAAAGTTCAACTTTTGATGTCACTATGGGATCGTATGATGGTGCCGAAACCTGCGAACTGTCGGACTATTCATGCTATCTAACATTCAAAAATAAAACTTGGAAAACAAATTGGACTGTACAGAGATGATGGCCTCGCTGCACTGAGTGATAGCCCTAGAAACATTGAAAATAAGAAAAAAAAAAGAATTGTGCAAAATCTTCCACGACCAAAATTTAAAAATCAACCACAGAAGCTAACAAAAAGATAGTGAATTATTTTTTAGACATCACGTTAGACCTCAACCAACATACATTTTAAACCATACAAAAAAACCAAATGACACACCTGTCTATGTAAATATCAAAAGTAATCACACCCA
Organism: Conus betulinus; assembly: GCA_016801955.1. Taxonomy (NCBI): domain Eukaryota; kingdom Metazoa; phylum Mollusca; class Gastropoda; order Neogastropoda; family Conidae; genus Conus; species Conus betulinus. The sequence goes on from JADBJO010025074.1 coordinate 4,484, forward strand.
CCTTCCATACTCAAAAAACGATACCTAGAGGCATAAACTCCGAAAACAAGAGATTATCTAATCTGTCATGTAATGAAAACAGTGTTTAACAACACTGCAGCTGAATACCAAGAAGCGTTACACCAAAGTGGCTACAACTACAAATTACACTATGACCCAGGAAATGATATAGAGCAAGACACAAGAAGAACAGGAAAAAAAGAAAAATCATATGGTACAACCCCCCATACGATGGAAGAGTTAAAACAAAAACGTTGGGAAAGAATTCTTTAAAATTCTGACACTTCTTTCCCAAAAGAGCACAAGCTGTTTAAGATATTTAACAGGCACAACATCAAATTATCATACTCATGTATGCCGAATCTCAAAAACATCATTGATTCAACCAACCAAACGAAAAGAAAAGCAGTGCAGAGACAAACGAGGGTGAAGAAAGGAAATCTTGCAAAACTGTACCAAGAAACAACAGTGCCCTCTAAACAATAAATGCCTCCACAGCAATATTGTATACCAAGCCACTGTAAAATCATCAGAGAACACTGAAGAAACATATATAGGTATCACTGAAAAACCTGTTTAAAACTAGATATGCAAATCATAAACAGTCATTTTAACAAAGAAAGATACAAAAATCAAACAACAGAATTGAGTAAATATATTTGGAAACTCAAAGATAAAAAAAATAGACTACAACATATCCTGGAAAATCTTTAAAAAGAGCTGCATCATACAATAACATTTCAAAAAGATGTAATTTATGCCTAACAGAAAAATATATGATCCTATGCAAACCAAAAATTAGCAACCCTAAACACTAGGATAGAAATGGTTAACAATTGCAGACACAAATGGAGTTCCTATCAGGGGGAGCAGATATCAAAAAACACATGAAAAACACTGACCGCACGTGATTGCAGACAGCGAACACGTATAAAAAAAACACCGACAACACCGACCCCCCCCATACCCATACCTGACGACTGCACCAGCAAGAAGACAAACAGCGCTGTAGGTTTTAGCATTTACATTTTAATCAAAGTTTTTTAACAGATGCCGCTCCCAACCCCGTTGAGCACTTTTTTAAATTTATTGTTGGTTAGCAACACAATTATTTTGACTGCTCCTCACCGTTGAGCGCTCTAAACCAACAGATTTTAAAATGGATAAAATCAACTTCAAACAGTCCACTAAAAATATACCTTTCGCCAAACCACAATGCTACATGAAAAAAAATGATAGAACAGACAGAAAAAGTTTATCAAAAAACATGAGATGGAAAGCATTCTTCTTCCTAAACCCCAATGCCAAGAAAGAAGATAAAAACACCTATGACTTCAAAAAACATGGCGAGCACACCAGCCATCGAGGGAAATGAGAACATTTGAAGACAAAATGAAAAGAATGATAGCTAACATAGAATTCAAAAAATCAAACAACGAATTTCAAACATCGTTAAAAAAACGAAATCAAACTAAACTAATCCAAAACGACAGAAAAATATTTGTGAAAGCAGACAAAACCAGTAATTTTTACAAAATGGAATCTAAAGAGTACTCACAACTCCTTGATAAAAACATCCAAAAAAAATTACAAAAAACTGACAAAGTTACATATGACCACATTAGGAAAAAGAAAAGGAGCTTGTACAGCAAATGGACCTAAGTGATAGAGAGTAGAGACAACAGCAGAAAGAGAAGCTTTTTATAACACTCAAAAGACCATAAACCTAATTTTTTGAACAACCCAACTTGTAGATTGATAAAACCCATCCAAATCCGAATTAGGAAAAATCAGTAAAAACATTTTAGAGAAAACATAAAAAACATAAGAGAGAACACCGAATTCAACCTCTGGAAAAATACATATGAAGTTATACAATGTTTTTAAAAACCTCAACAAGCAAGAAAAACACAGTCTTTATAACATTTGATGTAGTAGATTTTTATCCATCTATAGATGAAGAGCTGCTCGCCAAAGCTATAAAATTTGCCAACAAATACACTGAAATATCAGGGTTAGAAATGGAAATCATTTTCCATACAAAGAAAAACTTTACTCCACAGCAAAAAAAAAACGAGACTTGGACCAAGAACACCAGGAAAAGTTCAACTTTTGATGTCACTATGGGATCGTATGATGGTGCCGAAACCTGCGAACTTGTCGGACTATTCATGCTATCTAACATTCAAAATAAACTTGGAAAACAAATTGGACTGTACAGAGATGATGGCCTCGCTGCACTGAGTGATAGCCCTAGAAACATTGAAAATAAGAAAAAAGAATTGTGCAAAATCTTCCACGACCAAAATTTAAAAATCACCACAGAAGCTAACAAAAAGATAGTGAATTATTTAGACATCACGTTAGACCTCAACCAACATACATTTTAAACCATACAAAAAACCAAATGACACACCTGTCTATGTAAATATCAAAAGTAATCACCCACCTTCCATACTCAAAACGATACCTAGAGGCATAAACAAGAGATTATCTAATCTGTCATGTAATGAAACAGTGTTTTAACAACACTGCAGCTGAATACCAAAGAAGCGTTACACCAAAGTGGCTACAACTACAAATTACACTATGACCCAGGAATGATATGAGCAGACACAAGAAGAACAGGAAAAGGAAAATCATATGGTACAACCCCCCATACGATGGAAGAGTTAAAACAAACGTTGGGAAAGAATTCTTTAAAATTCTGACATCTTCTTTCCCAAAAGAGCACAAGCTGTTTAAGATATTTAACAGGCACAACATCAAATTATCATACTCATGTATGCCGAATCTCAAAAAACATCATTGATTCAACCAACAAAACGAAAAAAGCAGTGCAGAGACAAACGAGGGTGAAGAAAGGAAATCTTGCAACTGTACCAAGAAACAACAGTGCCCTCTGAACAATAAATGCCTCCACAGCAATATTGTATACCAAGCCACTGTAAAATCAGAGAACACTGAAGAAACATATATAGGTATCACTGAAAACCAGTTTAAAAACTAGATATGCAAATCATAAACAGTCATTTCACAAAGAAAGATACAAAAATCAAACAGAATTGAGTAAATATATTTGGAAACTCAAAGATAAAAAAAATAGACTACAACATATCCTGGAAAATCTTAAAAAGAGCTGCATCATACAATAACATTTCAAAAAGATGTAATTTATGCCTAACAGAAAAATATATGATCCTATGCAAACCAAAATTAGCAACCCTAAACACTAGGATAGAAATGGTTAACAATTGCAGACACACAATGGAAGTTCCTATCAGGGAGCAGAAATCAAAAAAACACATGAAAAACACTGACCGCACGTGATGGCAGACAGCGAACACGTATAAAAAAAACACCGACAAACACCGACCCCCCCATACCCTGACGACTGCACCAGCAAGAAACAGCGCTGTAGGTTTTAGCATTTACATTTTAATCAAAGTTTTAACAGAATATATATATATATATATATATATATATATATATATATATATATATATATATATATATATATATATATATATATACGTACATGAATGAAAATCAATCAATCAATCAATGAATAAATAAACATGTAAATATGCAAATAACATTTAACAAATAAATGACAAATGTATTAGTACTGACCCAAAACGGAACCAACAAAATAAACAAAAAATCGTTTTCCTACACTTAAAAAAAAAATGTCTGTAGGCTTGTTGTGCACACATGTATGGTGTTTTCCTGACCGATAAACAGGCATATGAAAGCCCACTGTTTTCCTATGATGATGCAATAAGATATAGGGCCGTAATCCCAAACACTCGGTATGTAAGACTTAATATTGACTTCAAAATACAAAACTGCCATACGTACTCTCGAGTGCGTGTGCTAACGCAAACATGTGTGTGTGTGTGTGTGTGTGTGTGTGTGTGTGTGTGTGTGCGCGTGTGCGCGTGCGCACGTATGTGTGTGTGTGTGTGTGTGTGTGTGTGGTAACTCATGGAAAATGTGACAGAAAATGAGTACATTTTAAAACTTTATAATGTGTCTAGACTTCCAATTATATGCAAACAGTCTGAGAGAGTGACTTCCAAACTTTCGGTAAAATGAAAAACTAAACCAACATTTTCTAGTCATCCCCAGTTGATATCAGGGCACCTTTAAGAGCCTTTCTCGGGGTCCAAAAGCGAATGAAACGAAAAAGGATGTAAATGGAAAGTGAGGTACGTAGAAGATGTGACAAAAAGCTACTGCGACATGCAAACCACCGTATCGTCTGGTACAATCGTCTCAATGTATACTCGTAAAATGAGAAGAGCAGCAGCCAGAGTGACCCCCCCCCCCCCCTCCCTCCCCCCCGTCCCCACTCCCTCCTTCCCCCAAATATCGAACGGAATGAAAATCCACCACTATTGTTCAAATTTGATCCAGGAATCTGCACCAGATTCAACAGTTTGTTTTTGTACTATAGTTTAAGTTTCTAGCAGGTTTTAATTAAAACGGTTCTACAGCTTGTGTTGCTTGTGCTGAAGAGAAACAAACTGAAAGACGCAGGTGAAAACAATACCTCTCTAGCAAAGGTAATGATGGCGGTTCTGCTGGATGTAATGTTATGCGCATGACGCGTGCAGGTGAGGGTTGTATGTCTAAGCCCAGGTGTAAGGCACCAGTTCCATGTACTCTCGTGGATAGTATCTGAAATTAGTGTTCGGAGCTTTGCATGTAAGTGAATTGGAAAGAAGACACAGGAGGGCAAAGCAGCAGTGAAGTATAACAGAGCTACTCAGCCACCAAACGCGTGGAAAGAAGACACAGAAGGGCAGAAGTAGTGCGTTTCAAGGCACAGGATCTTTATCACGACAACACACTCACAAGTGGATGAATGGAAGAAATAACGGAGCAAAAGCATCCTCGATATTTATAGGTCTTATTTACTGATCTTGAAAAAAAAAAAAAAAGATTGGTGGTTTGCTGTCGTTGTTTGCATTGTCGATTTCTTAAGAGAAGTTAGAAGACTTTTTCTGCTCTCCTTGGCCTCTCTTATTACATTCTTTTGATTGAATAGTTTAAAGAGTATCACTGCTAATCCTATGAATCAATTTTCCTCTTCTTCGAGTACATCTGGTGACTGTGCTTGTTTTGTCGCCACCTTTATCTAAGGTCATCAGCCCAGCGTACCGAGATCTACTTTTGATGTTTCTTATATGTGAGTGAAACAAATCCTAATATGTGCAGCCAGGACTCGATCAAACAACAAACCAGATGAATGATGAGCGGTGCCAGCTACCTTTAAAAAAAAAAAAAAATCAAACACCCTTCGCTTAGCGCCAGGGGAAAATTGTCACATGATTGATGAAAGACGTCAACATGTAGATGGCATCGCATGCTGTGATTGATCTAACTAATTAAGAACTCATCGCTGATTGGCCCAGGGGATGCGGGTGGCCTCGTGAAGATCCCATGTAGCTGACAGTCCTTGGATGGAGAGGGCCTGGTGGTCTGTTCGTGTGTTGTGGCTGATGACATCACCGGAGCTTTGGTTGGAGAGGGCCTGGTGGTCTGTTCGTGTGCTGTGGCTGATGACATCACCGAAGCTTTGGTTGGAGAGGGACTGGGATCTGTTCGTGTCTTGTTGCTGATGACATCACCGAAGCTTTGGTTGGAGAGGGACTGGGATCTGTTCGTGTGTTGTGGCTGATGACATCACCGAAGCTTTGGTTGGAGAGGGACTGGAGATCTGTTCGTGTGTTGTGGCTGATGACATCATCGAAGCTTTGGTGGAGAGGGCCTGGTGATCTGTTCGTGTCTTGTGGCTGATGACATCACCGAAGCTTTGGTTGGAGAGGGACTGGAGATCTGTTCGTGTGTTGTGGCTGCTGACATCACCGAAGCTTTGGTTGGAGAGGGACTGTGATCTGTTCGTGTGTTGTGGCTGATGACATCACCGAAGCTTTGGTTGGAGAGGGACTGGGATCTGTTCATGTGTTGTGGCTGATGACATCACCGAAGCTTTGGATGGAGAGGGACTGGAGATCTGTTCGTGTGTTGTGGCTGATGACATCACCGAAGCTTTGGTTGGAGAGTGACTGGTGGTCTGTTCGTGTGTTGTGGCTGATGACATCACCGAAGCTTTGGTTGGAGAGGGCCTGGTGATCTGTTCGTGTGTTGTGGCTGATGACATCACCGAAGCTTTGGTTGGAGAGGGACTGGGATCTGTTCGTGTGTTGTGGCTGATGATATCACCGAAGCTTTGGTTGGAGAGGGACTGGTGGTCTGTCCGTGTGTTTTTACATCCGCCCCTCATAAAGGGAAATATATAGAAAATGCAATAACAACATCAGCAAAACTAATCTAGAATAGAAGTAAACATGCTTAAACGCTATAAATAGAAAGAGGAAATGGTTAACACAAAAGAACAGAGACAATCAATGCCTGGAAGAGAGAGGGAAAGAGAGAGAGAGTGAGAGAGAGAGAGAGAGAGAGAGAGAGAGAGAGAGAGAGAGACAGAGAGACAGAGAGAGAGAGAGAAAAAGGGTGGGGGTGGGAGGGGAGGGGTCATCATATAAAGTTCATGAAAAAAAATGGTTATTGGAGATAGAAAAATATATACAATAAACATTATCACAACAACAAAATTATAACACATTTCTGGAAAAAAAAAAAAATCATTGAACAGGCACCCCATCCTGTAGGCAAAGACAAAAATTTACACTTGACAAGCAGCACCTTTGAGACAATAGATGAGAGAGACCAGTACACAGAGAGAGAGAGAGAGAGAGAGAGAGAGAGAGAGAGAGAGAGAGAGAGAGAGAGAGAGAGACAGAGACAGACAGACAGACAGACAGACAGAGACAGACAGAGAGACAGAGAGAGAGAGAGTTTAAGAACATGAATTTAAAGCTATATATGCTGGCATGAACATCAAGAGGGGGTGAAATGCGGTTCCATAAGAAGCCGCCAGAGTAGTGAAGACTGGTTTTAAACATATCTATTCTTGGACGGGGTACTACTACAATTTTATGAAAATGGCGATTTTCATTAAATCTAAATTTCTCTGTAATTGAAGGGGGAGCACGACCCGAAAGAATCTTAAACATGAAAAAAGCTTTATTGAATTTAAGCTTCAAGTTTAATGGTAAAATATCCAGATCTGTATAGTCAGAGTATGATAATGTAACCGATTTTAACAAAACTAATTTCAGGGAACGTCTATAAAGACTAAACAAAGGTTTGAGTATATGATTACTGCTGAGTCCCAGACTGTAGATGCATAATTTATATGGGATTCAATATAAGCGTGAAAAAATATTTTACGTGAATGGCAGTCTAGGAAATGCTTTATCTTGGACAGCTGGTATATCTTTTTCGAAACTATTTTGCATAAAGACCGTACATGTTCTGACCATGACAGATTGTTTGTCTATAACTACTCCTAAGATTTTATGACAGATTGCTTCTTCGATAGTTATACCATTGATAGAAAGGGTTGCGCTCGTATAAGAAAGGTTTTGGCGTTTTTGTCTTGTGGTTATGATCATATGTTTGGTTTTGACAGGGTTTATACACATATGATTTAATTCAGACCATTCGATTAGCTGGTTAATACTTTTGCATAAAAGCTAAAGGTTGTCAGATATCTCTCTCTCTCTCTCTCTCTCTCTCTCTCTCTCTCTCTCTCTCTCTCTCTCTCTCTCTCTCTCTCTCTCTATCTATCTATCTCTCATTGGGTGTCGGATGTTAAAAGGTTTTTAACAAAGAATGGGTTTGGCATTGTTTGGATTGCACAAGGCGTAGGTAGTGAGAAAATGTTTTTGTCTGAATTTAAGCAGCTACTGAGAGATTGTTTTAAAGCAAAACTGGTGCTCCACTGTTGTTGAAAATGATAAATACAACTGGCATTATTCCTTTAAAGATTCATTATATCCTGAAAAATATCTTGGTGTAATAACTAATAAATGGCATAGGGACTCACTTGTTAGATTTAGAACAAGAACCTTAGGTTTATATTCATATAAAAGGTGGTTTACTTCAGATTCGATCATGAGTTCGGTATGCCCGTTATGTTCGAATGGTTTCGAAGATGAGATGCATTTCTTATTCGATTGTTGTGAATATAATGAATCACGAAACACAAGTAGTCTGTTTACTAATACAACGTGCAAAGATATAACATAAGAAAATACTGACATCAGAAAATCAGACATTATTAGATCATTTGCTGTGTTCATGCGAAAACAAATAATATTAAGAAGAAAAATTTAGATTGTTAGTTATCAGATCATTCATTATGAAAATGTAACTCCGCTAGATATCTACTATGCGTTATTGTCGTGCTGAAACAATGATAATTGTCACTAATTGATGACTCATAGGTCGGTTGGTCGAAGATTACGACCCAGTACTAATGTACGTTTTTGCAAAGCTGTTTGATATCGCCAGATATAATTCTGCATTTTGATTTATGTTTTGCGCTTCCTCGTCATTAGAGTCAAAAGAGGTATTGCAAGAAATTCTTTGTCATTGTCACTGTCATCTCTCTCTCTCTCTCTCTCTCTCTCTCTCTCTCTCTCTCTCTCTCTCTCCTCTCTCTCTCTCTCTCTCTCTCTCTCTCTCTCTCAAACCAATAAGAGACCTACTAAAACGTACTTTAGTTCAAATAATCACCCCAAGGATGACAAACGTAACATTACCAGTTCCTGAAGAGAGTCAGAAAATCTCCTGGAACGACTCTGATTGCTGAGTCCATTTACAGGGAGTCCTGGAATGAGTCTGTCAGCTGCCGGGCGTGATTTTCCTTTTAAACCGTCCCGACAGACAATTGAGAAAAAAAAAAATCCAAAGTGCCATTTTCTCCCGTTCATACGTCCACTGAACGAGACAGCTCATACAATCAGCAATGAAAGTTCGCACAGAATTTCTCAGCTATGCTTGGGTTTAGGAGTGTTGTGTTCTAATCATTGTTTATTATTTATTTCCTTTTTCTTTTTTTTCAATTTTCAAACCTTTTTCTCATAGTATGATACGTGGTATAAAGCAACACAAATTGGAAAAGGACATGATACATCTTTTTTTTTTTCATTCACCAGCACACACACACACACACACACACACACACACACACACACACACACACACACACACACACACACACACACAACACACTTACACAACACACTTACACACACACGCGCACGCGCGCGCGCCCACACACACACACACACACACACACACACACACACACACACACACACACACACACACACTCTCTCTCTCTCTCTCTCTCTCTCTCTCTCTCTCTCTCTCTCTCTCTCTCTCTCTCGTGTGTTGGCGCGCGCGCGCGCATGTGTGTGTGTGTGTGTGTGTGTGTGTGTGTGTGTGTGTGTGTGTGTGTGTGTGTGTGTGTGTGTGTGTGTGTGTGTGTGTGTGTGTGTGTGTGTGTGTGTGTTTACGCGCACGTGCATGTATATGTGTGTGTGTGTGTGTGTGTGTGTGTGTGTGTGTGTGTGTGTGTGTGTGTGTGTTTAACCAGAGAGAGAGGGGGGGGGAGGGAGGGCGGGAGAACATTCTTTGGTTAAAACGGGTTGGTAATGACTACTTCGAGAGTACGTAGTTCTAATCAGCATCGTCTCTCTCTCTCTCTCTCTCTCTCTCTCTCTCTCTCTCTCTCTCTCTCTCCGCTCTCTCTCTCTCTCTCTCTCTCTCTCTCTCTCTCTCTCTCTCTCTCTCTCTCTCTCTCTCATACAGCACTTACAAACCTAGCACATCAATAGCTAGCCAGTGTTAATGAAAATAAACATTGCGGCGCATTGTTTGCAAAGGCTTTTGATGTGATTGATGACAGATTATTTTGCAGGAAGCTTCCATCATAGAGTATAACAGGAAATACCTTGCAGCTAACCACATCATTTCTATGAGACCGTCAACAAATCGTTTGTGTCAGCAACAATTCATCATGGAAGCTACCAATCTAACATGGCGTACCCCTTGGTTCAGTGTTGGGCCCGTTGCTGTTCTCACTTTATATAAATGATCTCCCTCTTTATATTGAAGATTCATGTGAGCTCTTTTGTGATGCTACCACTGTCCATGCAAGTAGCTTCAGCTTGGACGCTGTTTTTACTTCATTACAGAAGAATGCTGATATTTTCAGTGGTTGGTGCAATGTAAATCACATGTCACTGAATCCTGATAAAACAAAACTAATGCTGATAACAAGACAAAGAAGACAAAACCTAGCCACGCAGCCTCCATCTGTTTCATCAATAATTAGAAAAATGAAGTGGTGGATATCCATCGAGTTGTAGGCGTATATATTAATAATAATCTTCCTTGGTCTTATCACCTTCACAGTATATGTAAATCAATATCCAGACAAATATATCAGCTGTGTGGAATCAAGCATTTCTTAAACCTTCATGTCAGGAAATTATTCCTACAAGCACATGTTCTTTCTTCAATCAGTTATTGTTCAACACTGTTTGATTCTGCTAGTGCTAATGCCATGAAACCTCTAACCAGTGTTCTTTTAAAATCATCTGGTCTTAGTGAAGGGGATTGTACTAAAGCAGGGGCTCTTCCACTAAAACAAATTTTCGCTGTCATCAAATGTTTGCCCAAGCAAAAAAACTACGTCGGGTTCAGCACCACAAACTTTCCAGCCTAAATTTAACATGAACTCTAGGGATTCAAACCAAATTCTAGGTTTCAACACCTAGAACATATCTATTTAATCATGCTAATCGTACTTTAGTAGCGCGGTATGGAATTCATTTCCACTATATTTCCGATGCACTCAAAATTCAGAAACCTTCTGGAAAAAAAAACTAATTACACATTTCACAGCAGCAAACCATTACTGTTAGGGACAAAATACATATACCAGGGCACACCCTCTGTTTTTGCTGCATTAAACTGATGCACCACTTTCTTTCTACTGGTTCTTTTTCTTTTCTTTTTAATCAGATAATAATAAATGAGAGATATCGTCATCATTGGTTTTATTACTGATTGTGAATATATCATGATGAATGATGTAGTCACTGATTTTATTGTGCATTCTTACTAATTGATTGATGTACTAATAATTTTTGATTTTCTTGAAGTCCTGTAATACACGGTGATGAATGTGTGTCCTGATCACTATTGATTATATTGATGTATTGCTGCTCTTCATTCACTTCCTATAGCAATGTTAGCATATAATGTATTGGATAAGAAAAATGGAAATAATCTCTCTCTCTCTCTCTCTCTCTCTCTCTCTCTCTCTCTCTCTCTCTCTCTCTCTCTCTCTCTCTCTCTCTCTCTCTCTCTCTCTCTCTCTCTCTCTCTCCGTACTTACGGCTGCGTATCGCTGAATTGCCACTTAATTAAGATTTCTAATAACAGTTCAAGAAAAATAAGATGGGGGAGGGGGTAGGGGATTATATGGCATCTCTCTCTCTCTCTCTCTCTCTCTCTCTCTCTCTCTCTCTCTCTCTCTCTCTCTCTCTCTCTCTCTCTCTCTCTCTCACACACACACACACACACACACACACACACACACACACACACACACACACACACACACACACACACACACACACACACACACACAACACGAACGCACGCACGCACGCACGCACGCACAAACGCATGCACGCACGCACGCACGCACGCACGCACGCACATATGCCCACGCACACGCACATATACTCTCAACATGATACATAAGTGTCATGATTATTGATGCTAGAGATTAATTGTCGCTGACTGATAACTGATTGTAGTACTGTTCGTTCTCGTCTTGCTTTTATAATTGTATCATGACAATGTAAGAAAAAAAAAGAAAGAAAAGAAAAAAAAAATGATATTATTGTTGCATTGAAGTTGTCTAATTATCATTCTAAGCAGCTTATTGTATGTAACATTTTACAAAAGACTCTCTCTCTCTCTCTCTCTCTCTCTCTCTCTCTCTCTCTCTCTCTCTCTCTCTCTCTCTCTCTCTCTCCGATAACTAATAGGAAGATCGCTTGTTCTGTGTCTCTGTGTGCTGATTTTTTTTCTCTTTGAAATCAATTTCATTATTCTTGTTTGTTGTTTCGATCGCTTTTTTTTTTTCTCTTTAAATTTATCTGCGCCTCAACGTTAATGGAGGAAAAACTCATCAACCTTCAAATGTTTTTGTGAAGATATGTGTGGTTGTTATTTTTTTTGTAAGTTTTAGTCGCTAGACATGCTTAGTTACTCCCTTAGCGCGGCAAGGGCCGGATGAAACAAAGCATGTATTTGCTTTTCTGTTACCTTGGATATAAAGACTGTCGTCATCATCATCTCTCTCTCTCTCTCTCTCTCTCTCTCTCTCTCTCTCCTCTCTCTCTCTCTCTCTCTCTCTCTCTCTCTCTCTCTCTCTCTCTCTCTCTCCTTTTTTTTTAAACATTTTTTCATTTGTTTTTATTTTTATTCCACATACAAAGAGAAAACACACACACACACACACACACACACACACACACACACACACACACACACACACACACACACACACACACATAAAGAAGCCAAACAACAACAAACAGAACTAAACAGCAACACTCATAACTAAAAGTTAGGTATAAAGCAAGAAAACAGACAGACAAACAAACAAACAGACAAACAAACATACACAGAGGGCCAAACCACACACACATCAAAAAGAAGAAAGAGACAGACAGTAGGAGAGAGAGAGAGAGCTTGAGTCTCTCTCTCTCTCTCTCTCTCTCTCTCTCTCTCTCTCTCTCTCTCTCTCTCTCTCTCTCTCTCCTCTCCTCTCCTCCCTCTCCCTCTCTCTCTCTCTCTCTCTCTCTCTCTCTCTCTCTCTCTCTCTCTCTCTCTCATTAATCCCTTCAGGATCAAGAGCAAGCCACAACTCCCCTTTGACATTTACATTCAGGAGATGTGAACTGACTTCACCATAATCCAAAGAGGTAGGTGACCTGGTCAAAACAACATCGTGTTCAACAATGACCTCAACCTTCAGCCTGGCCCAGTCAAACCAACAATGTGTTCAACAATGACCTGAACCATCAGCCTGGCAGGAGCCTGATAATCACAAGCATCTGTCAAAGAAGACAGAACGAGCAATGCCGCTAGAATAATAACACGCACCCAACACACTGTACCGCATCATCCAATTAACGTCACACTCTCTGGAGGCTTCATCAATCATCGCCTGCAATTTGGTTCCACAATGGCGCCTCATTCATCCATCATGTGTCTGATTTTTTCTGCACTGGCGGCCCACTTAAACAAAGCATCTGCACTGAGAAGAAGCTATAAGACAGTTGAAGAGTGTGTGTAAAACAGCTCGAAAAAAAGATACCCCTCTCTAGCTAGCTAGCTCCTGAGGAGAGCCAGCGCTCGAAACAGACCTGTCGATTTTAAAACTTCCTTTTACCATTCTGTTTTTAACAAATATATATATATATATATATATATATATATATATATATATATATATATATATAGAGATAGAGAGAGAGAGAGAGAGAGAGAGAGAGAGAGAGAGAGAGAGAGAGAGAGAGAGAGACTGATTGATTGACCGAGCCTGATAGATAGATAGATAGATAGATAGATAGGTAGACTGGTAGGTAGATAGATAGGTAGACTGGTAGGTAGATCGATGGATGGAATATACATACATACATGCATACATACCATACATACATACATACATACATACATACATACATACATGCATACATACATTGATAGATAGGTAGACAGATATCCATACAGACAGACAGATAGATAGAAATGTCTGTAGATGAAAGATAGATAAATGGATGTAACGGTATACAGATTGATAGATATAGAGAAAGACAAGCAGAAAAAATAACTAGGTAGATAGATAGACAGATAAATATAGAAATTGACAGACAGACAAATAGATAATTAGACAGATAGATAGACACGTGGATGGATGGACGACGGATGGATGGATAGTTTAAGTAGATAGATAGATAGATAGATAGATAGATAGATAGATAGATGTAAGGATGGAGAGATGGATGAAGATTTTGATAGATAGATAGACGGACAGACAGCTAGATACATAGACAGACGAATAGATTAAAAGATATCCATCCATACATGCATACATACATACAGGCATATATACATACATGCATACGTTCATACATGCATACAAACATACATACAAACGTACGCACGTACGTACATATATACACAATACATACATACATATGTATATATATATATATATATATATATATATATATATATATATATATATATAGCTGAACAATTAAGGAGTGGGGGAAAACAAGTGCAGGTTAACAATTCTTCCATCATTATAGTAATGACTTGGCAAAGATTTGAAATGGAAAAAAAAGAAAAAAAAATGAAGATGAAGGAAATGGGAAAATGTATACCATAACTACGAAAATCTTTCACTAGCTGCATGAGGAAACTATCACAATCCCTCTCGAAGATAGATCTATATGTATCGCCTGCTCCGATATTATATATATATATATATATATATATATATATATATATATATATATATATATATATATATATATATATATATATATATATAATGCTGAACAATTAAGTAGTGGGGAAAACAAGTGCAGGTTAACAATTCTTCCATCATCATAGTAATGATTTGGCAAAGATCTGAAATTGAGAGGGGAAAAAAATGAAGTAAATGGGAAAATGTATATCATAAATATGGCGATAGCTGCATGAGGAAACTATAGCATCCCTCCCGAAGACAGATCTATATGTATCGCCTGCTCCGAGGCCTTTCGTCCGCTGGATCGGACTCATCAGGAGACACGGCTGATTGTGTCTGTGCTTCTGGCGTCAGATAGAGACACACCACAGTCCATAATTCTGTGGTGTTCCGACCGCCAAGGGTTCGAAAAAGAATCCAACAGCACCCCCCAAAGCAGCCAGCGAAAGGTAGTAGAATTAACCAAACAAAAGTGTGGAGAGGAAAAAAGTTGTTGAAAACTAAACATATTACGCAAACAGTATAAAATATAATGGACAATCTTTGAGCATACATACATACATACATACATATAACATACATACATACATACATACATACATACATACATGCATGCATGCATACAGACAGACAGACAGACAGACAGACAGACAGACAGACAGACACATGCATAATACAGACAGACAGACAGACATGCATGCATACATACATATACACGCATACACGCATACATACATACACACATACATACACACACCACACATACAAGCTCTTGATTTTCATTTTTTGAGCACTCAATGGCAAAAGTACCTTGAACTTACAGGGCAGTGTAGCTCCGTTTGATGCCAACATGGACCGATCCAATCAGCCAGTCCCCCCCCCCCCCCCCCCCCCCCGAACAGTCCAACTACAGGCAGTGTAGCTCCGTTTGATGCCAACATGGACCAATCCAATCACATCCCCCCCCCCCCCCCCCCCCCCTCCCCTGAACAGTTCAACTACAGGCAGTGTAGCATCGTTTCATGCCAAACATGGACCGATCCAATCAGCCAGTCCCCCCCCCCCCCCCCCCCCCCTCGCCCCCCTGAACAGTCCAACAACAGGCAGTGTAGCTCCGTTTGATGCCAACATGGACCGATCCAATCAGCCAGTTCCCCCCCCCCCCCCCCCCCCCCCCCCCCCCCCCCTGAACAGTCCAACTACAGGCAGTGTAGCATCGTTTGATGCCAAACATGGACCGATCCAATCAGCGAGTTCCCCCTGAACAGTACAACTCAGCGGACAAAAGGGGTCCCTGCATGCGTGACGTATTTTATTTTTTGTTTTTTGTTTTTGTTTCCAGGGCGGACAATGATGGACCTCAGCTGCTTGTGAAGGATTTGTGCTTGTATTCTAGCGCCCCCCCCCCCCCTTTTTTTTTTTGTTGTTGTTGTTGTTGTTGTTGTTGTTGTTGTTGTTGCATCTCCCGCTTTCTTTATCTCACTATGCTCCCATGTCCACTTCCATCCGTGTTTGTGTACGTCTCTGAGAGAGAGAGAGAGAGAGAGAGAGAGAGAGAGAGAGAGAGAGAGAGAGAGAGAGAGAGAGAGAGAGAGAGAGAGAGCACAGTATCAGTTGCAGCTGAAAAAAAAAAAATGCCGTACCTACTAATTGCGATCGTATTTTGTGCAAAGTGAATTTGTTTTTTTCTTTGGTTTTTTATTTTCTGCATCCAAATAAATCTAATAAACTTTACTGAAGAGAACACAAAACAAAAGGCTTGTTAATCAAGTTTTGAAGATCTTTCGGCATGTAAAATCATAGTTTTTCAAGCCTGGATTAAAACAAAAAATCAACACCGTCTTGGATGTATTCATTTTTATTCCGTTTTCATTTTAACTCTTGACTGGGATTGTTCCCTGAGCAGAGTTTCATCATTTCTTTTTCCCATCAAGCTTTGTTTTTCTGTCTGTGTTGTTGTGCGCATGTCTGGATCGTGAAATCAATCATTTCTCTATCTTTTTTTGTCGGTGAAAGAAGAGGCGACATGGAAACAAAACAAAACAAAAACAAACAAACAAACAAACACTTCAGTATCGGGGTGAGGAGGTGGTTTGGGGGAGCAGGGGTGGGGCGTAATACGTAAGATTTTTAAAGCTTTTTTTTTTTTTTTTTTTTTCAAAGAGAGCTCTCGCTTAGCTGTGAGGGATGAATGCACAGAGACAAGGGGTTAAAAATGTTTATATTGAAATACAAACACCAACTAAAAAAAAAGAAAACAGCGTATATTAACGCCACACACAATATTTTGGAATTATCTTCCTCAACAAAGAAGAGAGAGAGAGAGAGAGGGGGGGGGAGAGAGAGAGAAGAGCGAGAGAGAGAGAGCGATAGAGACGGAGAGAGACAAACAGTTAGACAGACCTGCACGCGACTTGTTTCCACAGTTTGAAGCCTCTCATGGAATCATACCCTTCCCCCACCCCCACCACCTCATCCACTCACTCTCTCCCCTGTTATCATTGGACCTGCTCTTGGTGCTAACACACACACACACACACCACACACACCAAACTGCTTCATGTCAACCTGTGTATTGATCGTCTTCCCACCAGGCATGTTCGGAGACTAAGGGACGCATCTTGTATGGCCAGATATTCAATGTCACAACTTAAAGGGCATAGCTGTGTGTGTGTGTGTGTGTGTGTGTGTGTGTGTGTGTGTGTGTGTGTGGTGTGTGTGTGTGTGAGTGAATGTGTGAGTGTGTGTGTGTGTGTGTGTGTGTGTGTGTGTGAGGAACTTTTAAAGGAAAACCGAAACCAAATGAAAAATGACATTGGGAAAGGTGCAATTAACTCCATGATTAATCTAGCTCCCTCCAGCCTCTCTGATCTCCTTCATCTCTGTTCCGTCTCGCAACTTACGTTTTTATCCACCGATTCTCGTCTGCTTCAGTTTCCCCTCTGCTCGTCTGAAACTCCAGATCTACGATCTTCCTACTACCTGGCACCTGCTCTGTGGAATGGTCTGCCTTCTCCTCTGCGTAACACGCACTTTTTACAGATTTTTACAACCTCCACCCGGACTGATTAACGATATTCACTTACCTCTGCGCACAAGTCTGCTTGTTCTGACGCGCTCGTGTGTCATTCTGTATGTGTGTGAGTTTTGTTTTCGTGTGTGTGTGTGTGTGTGTGTGTGTGTGTGTGTGTGTGTGTGTGTGTGTGTGTGTGTGTGTTGTGTGTGTGTGTGTGTTGTGTGTGTGTGTGCGTGTGTGTGTGTGTGTGTGTGTGTGTGTGTGTGTGTGTGTGTGCTTTGAGTAAGAATGTTTCTGTGATATGCGCTTTGGGCTCTCGCGAGGTAAAGCGCTCTATAAATATCCTTTTACATTACATTAGATGTGAACGAACGAACACAACAGAACTTAACAGGCTAAACCCTGTGAAAAGTATGTCAGTTCCATACACTTTTTTCAGTTTGTAATTTTTTTTTCCCTGGCTGCTTTACTTCCTATTAAAGCCATTCTTAGTTCTCTCTCTCTCTCTCTCATTCTCTCTCTCTCTCTCTCTCTCTCTCTCTCTCTCTCTCTTCTCTCTCTCTCTCCCCATCCTCTCTCTCACACACACACACACACACACACACACACACACACACACACACACACACACACCACACAGACTTACAAAGGTACAGACAGACAGACAGACAGAAAAATAGACGGAGATACGGAGAGAAAAGGGAGGGAGAGGAAGAGAGGGGCAGAAAGACAGGCACAGTGAGAGATAGAGAGACTTAGACAGAGCCAGAGAGATGTGCAAATCATCCGATGTCACAGGCAATGTGCGGCCCATCAGTCAGTCTCTGCACGCGACTTGTCCCCACAGTTTGAAGTCTCTCATGAATCATGCTCTAGCCCACCACCCCCCCCCCTCCACCTCCCTCTACTCCCTCTCACTGTAGGACCTGCTCCTGGTGCTTACACACACACACACACACACACACACACACACACACACACAATATATATATATATATATATATATATATATATATATATATATATATATATATATATATATAACATAAGAATACCATTAAAATGCCTCATAAAATTCTTAAAGTGCTCAACCCCTTGGGGAGCAACATCTGTTAAAAATAGGATGGTAAAAGGAAGCTTTAAAATCAACAGATCTGTTTCGAGCCCTGGCTCTCCTCAGGATGGTTTTTGGGTCGCCTACAGCCGGTGTTATATGGCCCAATGTCACTGTTTGCACGTGCGGATTGGCTGCACGTGTTGTTCGGTTTTTTCAGGTTGTTTACAGTTCAGGGTGCGTTTGCCTAATATATCTATCTATCCGTCTATCTATCTATCTATCTATCTATCTATCTATCTATCTATCTACACACACACACACACACACGCACACACAGGCACGCACACACCCACGCATGCACGCACACACGCAAGCACGAGCACACACCACACACACCACACCACACACACACACACAGGCAAAGTGGCAGACGGAAATCGACTTCCAACAGAAAGTGACCTCTCGCCCCTTTTCCAGACTGAAGTGGCTGAGAGCAGCGTGTGGCGGAGTTAGAGCAGCCGTGGTGATGTCATCAGGCTACAAATCAGTCCAGGCTGCTGGCTTTAAAAGCTTTTTGTCATGTGACCCTTGTGCCGGAAGGACACCAACTTTATGACGTTTTCCTGAATCCATTAACTCACACTATTTTCGTGTCCCGCTCTCTTCATCATTTTTCCCTCTGCTCCTCTATCTGTCTGTCTGTGTCTGTCTGTCTGTCTGTCTGTCTGTCTCTCTGTCTCTCCTCTCTCTCTCCTCTCTCTCTCTCTCTCTCTCTCTCTCTCTCTCTCTCTCTCTCTCTCAATATAATATATATATGATATAATATGATATGAAATGCACTTACGATTTACTTTCCCTAGATTTAGATTTGGAATCTCGTATATTAAGGTATTTGCTAATCGCTACAAAAATGCGAGTTGCAATGAATTGTTCTGTCCCCTTTGTAAAGAATCAGTCGAAGTTTTAATATCTCAGCCATGTGTGTTTCGTTTTTTTCCTTGCTGATGTCATCAAAGAGAGTGTGATTTGCAGTTTAGTTTTCTTTATAGAATGTATATAAAGCCTCCAGTTAAGAGAAACGTTGTTTTCTTGATTGGACTGCATTTTGTGATTGTAAGGACTCGTGATACTCGCTGTCTTTATGGGTAATGTTCTTGTAATATTTTGTATTGCTCCTTTAATACGGGGCTCTGTTCTTAAATGATTAAACTCT
>JADBJO010025075.1:0-2500 GCA_016801955.1 Conus betulinus
TTAGCTACAAACCGCCGGCATGTTTTCTACTTTTCTTTCGCATCAGGTTGTATTACTTTTACAAACAGTGAATCCTTTCTACACCTGCTCGTATAATTCTCCGGAAAGCCGTACTATTTTAAGCAGTCTCTCACACAGAAGACTCGCGCGACCGTGACTCGTGTTTAAGAGAGGGAGAGAGACAGTGTGTGTGTGTGTGGGTGTGTGTTGTGTGTATGTGTTTGTGTGTGTGTTGCGCGGGTGACTGCGTTGCGCGCGCGCGCGCGCGGCGCGTGTGTGTGTGCGCGTGAGCGTGAGCGTGCGACGTGAGTTCGTGTGTGTGTGTGTGTGTGTGTGTGTGCGTGTTCGTGTGGTGTGGTGCGTGCGAGCGCTGCTTTACGTGATTTCGTGTGTGTGGTGTAGTGTGTGTGTTTTGTTTGTGTGTTTGGTGTGTGTGTGTGTTACACCACACACACCCACACACACCCACACGTATCAATATAAAATCAAAAATTGTAACAAATTTGTTTTATTTGTACAATTTATATTACAGATTTTATTACTTTTCTTTATAATGTTATCTGTTTTCTCTATCAATTTTACTTTAATTATTTTTATGTCATTCAGATGTTATTTGTATTATTTTTCGTTTTCCATTAATTCATATTTTTTTTTTAATGTCAATACAACACTATATTAATCTGGACAGTAAAATGGTTTCAGTCAGTCGGTCAGAGCATGCGCGCGCATGTGTGGGTGTGTGTGTGTGTGTGTGGTGTGTGTGTGGTGTGTTACATGTGCATGGGCGCTGGCGCGCGCGCAGACGTGTGTGTGCGTGTGTGGTGCGTGACCGTGTGGGTTGGTGTGTGTGTGTGTGTGTGTGTGTGTGTGTGTGTTTGGTGTGTGTTGTGGTGTGTGCGCGCGCGCGCGCGCGCCAGTACGTGTGCGTGTTTTGTTATACGAATCGTGTGTAATCCCGCGCACGCGCGTTCTGTGTATGTGTATCTGTAAGAGAGAGAGAGAGAGAGAGAGAGCGAGAGAGCGCATGCGTGCGTGTGCGCCTGCCTGTCTACACTGTAACTCAGAAGCGAGAAGGAAATCGCCCTAAACGCTTGGAAGGCCGATCGACTGCAAGCAAACACGCAGGTGCTGTTCGCGAGGTGGAGAGAAGTTTTAAAATAGGTTACAGAATTCGCTTTCTGGTTCGCTCGTCTCTATGCCGAGGTCCACGAAACTGGGACGTATACGACACAGCTAAAACGTGTAGCATTGTCCGCGACAGGAACGTTAGGGCACGAAGGTAGCTTCAAATAAGACTTTCATGGTTTGTGTGCTTTGTTGTTGGCTCTCTCTCTCTCTCTCTCTCTCTCTCTCTCTCTCTCTCTCGTGTGTGTGTGTGTGCGTGTGTGTGTGTGTGTGTGTGTGTGTGTCCGTGTGACACCGGCTGATCTTTCCCAAACACTGTAAACTTGAGACAGAAACTGAAAGTTGGTGGTTTAATAAGGTGGGCCTAACGTTACATTTTGAAGAGAGAGAGAGAGAGAGAGAGAGAGAGAGAGAGAGTGTTGTGTGTGTGGTGTGTGTGTGTGTGTGGTGTGTGTGTGTGTGTGTGTGTGTGGTGTGAGAGCGCGCGTGCGTCCGTGCATGAGTGTGAGTGTGCATATGTATATATATGTGTGTGTGTGTGTGTGTGTGTGTGTGTTTTGTGTATTCCATCCCTTAACTAGCGACATATGAAGAACTCTACATTTAAACTATGAAAAGATCAGATTTTTTCCCCAAGTCACGATTGAAATGAAACGTTGTGGAAAACGTCTTACCTCAATGATAAAGCTGCTTACAACACACGAGCACTTTCCCGCTGTGAGGCTGACGTTTTCCGTTTTCGACTACTCCGCCTCGCTTGCTGTCAAGTAAGGTACAAGAGGGCATGTAACTACCAGCTCTCGCGCACGTTACTATTATAGAGACCTAGCTCTCACGCCCATTCACAGATAAACGTCCTCTGCGCATGTGCCTTTTGTGTGTTCTTTTGCGCCTGTGTCGACTTGTTCAAAGGTTTTGTAACATTACGTCATAGATCCGGTTAGGGTAAGTGTCCGGGTCAGGTTTAGGTTATGGCGACCCGCGACCGTTAAGATCAGGCTGACAAGCAAGACGCCATAAATTTTATAAGATGTTCTTTAGAGTGTTGCGATCAGCACAATCTGATTTCTGTACCGGGTCACTACATGCAATTTCCGCCTTGTTTTTTTTTTCTCTGAGAACAATGTCATATTTTGACCATTGATACCTGCTGTCGAATGTAATGCTTTTGAAGTTACCTAAAAGAGAGAAAAAAAAAATGCTGAACGACCGCGTTCCACATTCCTTAGAGATTGGCTGCATTATCCCTTTAACAGAATTACTCTTTCAGCGGTGCTTGGTTGTTCAATACTGTTTTAGTATTTACGTGTGTGTAATTAGCCGGTAAATGGGTACCGTAGATGATAAAAACCTGCATAAATAATTGTAACACTAT
>JADBJO010025075.1:12500-24254 GCA_016801955.1 Conus betulinus
CACACACAAACACACACACACACAGAGACAGACAGACAGACAGACAGGCAGACAGACAGAGCGACAGAGCGACAGAGTGAGTCAGAGAGAGACAGACTATGGATATGCCTCGATGAGGGAAAAAATCGTTAAGAAAAATAAACTGTTTACGAGCCGGCGGCAAGTGCGAAGATATATCATCATCTTGTGTTTGTGTGTGTGTGTGTGTGTGTGTGTGTGTGTGCGCGCGTGCGCGCGCGCGCGCGCGCGCGCGTGTGTGTGTGTGTGTGTGTGTGTGTGTGTGTGTGTGTGTGTGTGTGTGTGTGCACGAGAGCATGGACATAATGTAAAAAACTGTCACATGGACGAGAATGAAATTTGAAAAAGAAGTATATCGGCATGGCAATCAATCAATTATTGATGCATGAAGAAGGAAGGATGAAATGGCATTAAATGATAGCGCAGAGACATATAAATAACCGTGGACACTAGTATTCATCAAGTTTGGTCTTCACTTGGTTGCTTTCTACCTTAGCTCCTGTATTTTGTGGATTACAAAGCTTCATATTGCACAATCTACGTAAGCTTTTCCGATTTTAGGATTGCTTTTGTTGGTTGGGTGTTTTTTCGCTTTTCACGTTTTTTTTTCTTTCTTTTCTTTCTTTTTTTTTTTTAAATAATGTTTTTAATCACTATTTTGACTCCCCTCCTTCCCCTCTCTGTTTCTTTGTCTGTCTGTCCGTGTGTCTACCTGTCTGTCTGTCTCCCCCCCCTATCTCCCTCCCCCCCTCTCTCTCTCTCTCTCTCTCTCTCTCTCTCTCTCTCTCTCTCTCTCTCTCTCTCTCTCTTTCAGGATAAATTGTAGGGAAGTGTCCATTGTGCATATCTAGCTTCAAACATCCCGTGGAATGCTTTTGAAACGCTTTCTTTAAGTTAGGCCATAGCATAACAAGAAAGAAGAGATAGGGAGAAGAAAGAAACAGAAATTCAGACAAGAGGACGAGTAAAACCTGCAGGTGTTGCTTAATGCAGTTGCAATACATAAAAAGCATCAAATAAGAATAGTACATGTAAGCACAACAACAAATTTTTTTGAATGACTCGAATGTGACTGACCAATATGTATGGCAAAATGACACAAGGACCCAACTGATTGGTTCTTGTGGAATTGTAATTTAACAGAAAATTGTAAGCCTGTTTCATAAAAAAAAAAAAAAAAAAACAACAACAAAAAAACGCTCTCAATGAAAAGGTTAACTTTTCTTTTCCAAATGTGTATCTTAAGCAGTCTTGTACCTTTTTGTTCTTATGGAGGTACAGCCACAATTTTACTTTATATCGATGCCTGTAAACGTAAAATTTGCAGTGGAGAATATAAAGAGGTGTACTAATCTATGTATTGATCAAGAGAGAGAGAGAGAGAGAGAGAGAGAGAGAGAGAGAGAGAGAGAGAGAGAGAGAGATAGAGGAGAGAGAGAGAGAGAGAGATCGTACCCAAAAAGTGCCACTACAAGGCAATTCGCAGAGACATAGTGGATAAGAGGATTGTTATATGCTTATTAAAAATTTGTGGACACAGAAATGGCATGGATAAAAGGGTCTACTCACCAATGACTCTACAACAACAACAACAACAACACAACAAAAGGCACAAATGACCGTTGGATGAAAACGGCATCCACAGGTTAAAGTACCAGTGGGCACAACTAGGATAAAGACAGAAACAGCATATAATGATACGTCCCTTTTTTTCATTTTTACAAATATTGAATAGATTAGATCATCTATACGTGGTAAAAAAAAAAGTGTGATACTATCAAGCCTATCGTATCATTAACTTTTCTTCTTCTTCTTCTTCTTCTTCTTCTTCTTCTTCTTCTTCTTCTTCACATTGGTAGTAGTAGTAGTAGTAGTAGTAGTAGTAGTAGTAGTAGTAGTAGTAGTAGTAGTAGTAGTAGTTGTTGTTGTTGTTGTTGTGTTGTTGTTGTGTTTTTGTTAATGTTGTTGTTGTCGCTGTCTTTCTCACTTTTTAAAGGAGTCGTGTACTGTCTCTTCAGCATCCTGTGCATCTTTCTTTTTTTCAAAAAGATGTTTTGCTGTTCTTAAGACTGGAGATGTTGTCAGTCTTTTGTTATTCCCTTTTAAACAGTAACTATTTCTTTTCTTTAATTTAAACCTCACATCCAACCCAGTGATCAATTGTTAATTCCATACCTTAAGGGCTCAGAGTCTACACACGGTGCTCACATAAGGCTCCTGTAAGTCAGCCTGGCTTTCTAATGCCACTGCGGACATTATGAATTTGTTTAAATCTAATCGTATTATCTATCAGTACATATAGAACACCAATAGTGTTCTCTTCGTCTCCATTAAATTTCTGTGTAGCTGAGAACACTTTTTTTTTTTTTTCATTTCGTCTCCATTCAAGTTCTGTCCAGCTCCCTGATGACTTGTAGGTTTCAAGTGCCGTGTGGTTCGTCTCCATGATTTTCTTATCTATGCCTCCAGGCCCTAGGATGAAGGTTATCCTCGTCGCTCTGCTGTTGGGGGGGACTGGTTGTCGTGCCCTCAGCAGCCATGAGCTATTATCACCCTCGAGGTCGCTCGGATGGTGGTCGCTACAGTCATGGCTATGGTGGCTACAAGTCCTCGTATCCCGGTCATTACTATTCAGGCTACTACAAGACCGGCTACTCGGACGAACAACAACGCGGTGATGGTCACTGGAGTGGTTAAAGTGAGTCTCTCTCTCTCTCTCTCTCTCTCTCTCTCTCTCTCTCTCTCTCTCTCTCTGGAGAATATTATTGAAATTTGGTGGTAATGTTATTATTGATTTCTCTGTTAAGTTTTTCAATAAACTTTTTGATAATGGGTTATTTCCAGAACGATGGACAGAGTCAATAATCGTGCCACACTGTTTAAAAAGGGTGCAGCTGATGATGTCCTGGCAATTATAGAGGTATATCGTTGGGTGACATCAGTAGTAAGGTATTTAGCTCAATAATCAATTGCAGGCTACAAGAATGGGTACGGCAAAATGACATCACAGGTGAACATCAAGCAGGGTTTAAGAAAGGCTACTCAACTATTGATCAGATGTTCACACTCTTAGCGTTAATACAGAAACAATTTTCACAGAACCGTAAATTATATGTTGCCTTTATTGATTTCGAAAAAGCTTTCGACTCTGTATCAAGATTATTGCTCTCGCCAGTACTCCAAAAGAATGGAATTCAAGGAAAACTCTACAAATGTATTAATAGTATGTATAGCAGTATGAAAGCAAGAGTAAGATCTGGTGCTAGTTTTACTGACTATATCACGTGTAGAAGAGGGGTAAAACAGGGTGATGCATGCAGCCCTGTTCTTTTCTCCTTATTTATAAACGAGCTAGCCCTGGAAATAATAGAGAAAGGAAGGCACGGTGCAACATTGACTCCTGATTTCATGGAATTGTTTATTTTGTTGTTAGCAGATGACATTGCCTTGCTTTCAGAAACACCAGTTGGTCTTCAAACACAACTGAATAGTTTATGAAGTGCATCTTCAAGACTTCAGCTTAAGGTCAATATGAAAAAGAGTAATGCTGTTGGATTCAGGAAAGGTGGTTACCTTGCGGCGAGTGAAAGGTGGTTTCTTAATGGAGAGGATATGAAGATTGTCAACTGTTATAAGTATCTTTTGGTATATATTTCTCCACGAGACTTAGTTCTGCATTTGCTTGTGAAGATCTTGCAAGCCGAGCAAAGAACGCCATGCTGTGTATAATGCAAAAGTTGTACATGCTTAAGAATAATTCATTTGCAGTATTTTTGAAAATTTTTGATTATCAGGTTTTCTACCCATTGCCATGTACGGTGCTGAAATATGGGGATTAGATAAAGCAGTTGGTTGTATTGAAAAGGTCCACTTATTTGCATTAAAAAAAAATTAGGGGTACAGCTTTAAACGCCGCGAATGATTTAGTGTACGGAGAGACAGGACGCTACCCTGTTTATGTAAATACGTCTGTCGGGTGTATTAGATACTGGCTTAAGTTATTACGTATGGATGGAAATAGACTGCCGGTGAAAGCTTACGAGATGCTGATGTGGCTAGACTCACGCGGTAAATATACATGGGTTTCAAGGATTCGAGAAATTATTTCAGAATGGTTTTGGAATGGTATGGCTAAATCAAGGGGCTGAAAATGTAAATGCATTTCTGTATGAATTTCACCAGTCTTATTGATTGCCGATGGCAAAACTAGAGTGAACATATCCAAGACATTGAACGGTTTTCTTTATATAGAACTTTCAAATCATTTAGGAGCTGTGAAAGGTATCTTTTAATTGACATCGACAGACATATTAGATGTTATTTAACAAAATTAAGATTCGGAGTAACAGACATAGCAAAACATCGGGACCGATATAATCAGGTATTAACTAATTATGTAGCATGCCCATTGTGTAATGACGCAATAGAAGATGAAGTGCATGTTTAGTTTTGTTGCCCTAGACTCTGTGAGCTTCAGCAACAATATATTCCAGGAAAATTTTATGTAAATCCATGTCTATTTAACGTAGCCCTTATTGATGGCTAACAGTAACGAAATCATACTGAAGAATGTATGCATGTATTTATATAAGGCATTTAAAAGGCGTGCGACTGTAGTTGAAGGATGTGAATGTTAATATTGAAGCATGTATCTGTTGTACTCTATTGTCAAACGATGTTGGAATTAGTCATTGTTATGTTGATGCATCCTTACTTTTTCTTGTCGTTAAAGTGCCATTGTAAATAGTTTCCTCCCTTCGGTAGGGGCTGTGGCCTAACCTGAATAAACCATTTTTCCATTTCCATTTTCTCTCTCTCTCTCTCTCTCTCTCTCTCTCTCTCTCTCTCTCTCTCTCTCTCTCTCTCTCTCTCTCTCTCTCTCTCATCTGAGTGCATGCGTGCGTGCGTGCGTGCGTGCGTGCGTGCGTGCGTGTGTGTGTGTGTGTGTGTGTGTGTGTGTGTGTGTGTGTGCGTGTGCGTGTGCGTGTGCGTGTGCGTGTGTGTGTGTGTGTGTGTGTGTGTGTGTGTGTGTGTGTGTGTGTGTGTGTGTGTGCGCGCGCGCACGCGTATATCTATCTATCTATCTATCTATCTATCTATCTATCTATCTATCTATCTATCTATCTATCTTTTCTTTAAACCTCACACCCAACCCAGTGATCAATTGTTAATTCCATACCTCATGGATAAGTACCGAGCCCAAGGATAAGTACCGAGCACCATTCCAGCAACTTACAGAGCAGCTTGGTGTTGTAATGACTGCAAGAAATATTGAATTATAAACAATATTATAAGCTGCTCTGTAGGTTGCTGGAATGGTGCTCGGTACTTATCTTTGGAATGTATTAGTTTTATTGTAATTTAGTCCCTTGCGGATTCATTGCAAGAACTGGCCTCAGCACTTGTGTCTTAAGAGGTTATCTTTTTTTATATGTTCTACTTTTCGCAAGACAATGTAGCTTGTTTTGCTCTTTCATGATTTTCTTTTGCTTCTTAGCTGGTGCCTTTGGTTGGTTTCTTGAAAACTCAACAAACATACTACGGTATTGCACACCAGTCTTTTTCTGGGATATCATTCTTCTTAAAACCGAAAAGGCAGAGCAATCAAATTACTATTTTCAGCGGTCACTGAGGAGAAACAATCAGGTTTTGAAATATCGCTATCTGACCAGGGGTTATATGTTAGTGAGTTTCCTTCCCATTGGAAATTGTCTCCCTCTTTGGAGACTATAAGCTTGTTGAAGGTTCACATTCAGAAGCATTTATTATTCTCCATTTAACCACTCAAGCACATACTATTAGTTAGACAGAATTCTCTACCACTGCAAATATGAAGGCTTATCCACCCCCCCCCCCCCCCCCCCCCCCCCCCCCCCCCCCCCCCCCCCTTCCTATTTCAACAATCTAAGGCTTAAGAGCAAGCTGTGTTTATCATTTGAAAAGGACAACAACAAAAAAAATTATATTTATAAATGTGCGTGTGTGTGGCCGCGTGGGTAGCCTTTTATTAGGTTCCTTGTACCTTCACGTGGTGGAACATATATAGCTTTTTATTATTATTTTTTTACAGAAACAGTAGACAACGACCGAAACCTTTCTAACAAGAGGGATGTTCACTAATCATCCGGCGTGTCCGTCAGAAACAGTGGCGTAGTAGTAACAGTAGCAAAGGCGGAAGTCATAGCAATAACAGTAGTTCTTACAGCAGTTATAACAGCATAAACAATAACGGTTCTTTGCCTTAGAATTTGATGCCGTGGTTAAAGCATTTAGCCTGGATTATGTTGAATTCAAAATAGCAGCAGGAGCAAAAATACGAATTGCCAGCAGTGTAAGTCGTAATGTTTGATTTTTTGCAGCACTATGTAATGGTCGTAGCAGCAGAAGTCGTATGGTGTAGAAGCAGGAGCGGTAGTAGTAGCAGCAGCAGAATCAGCATCAGCAATGGTAGTAGCAGCAGCAATAGTAGTAATAGTAAGAAGGGATTAGTAGTAGCAGCAGTAGTGGTGTGGTAGTAGTAGTAGTGTTTTTCTTTTTGTTGTTTTTAGTTTTTTCCTGTCCCAACCTCTGCGCCACTTCAGAGGCAGTGCACCCACGCCGCTCATTCCGACGCCCCGTCCACAGCCACAGCCCTGTCTGCCCCACCCCGGGCACCGGCAATCAACAGGGAGCAGTCAATGTCAAGAGGCAACCCACCGGAGGAGACACTGCACTGCTGCCGAGTCACTTCGGTGGTGTTCAGTGGCGCCTGTTCTGATCTAACATACGCAGGATACCACCTACTAAGCCCGTTACTGACGACAATAACTGCTTAGTCGCGGAGCCGGCGTGAGTGAGCTCTCCCTCCGGAGGGCGCCACCACGTCCGTCCAACGACAGCCCCCATGGACTCGCCGATACCGGTGACCCCGACGGGACCAACCAAGACCACAGACGTGGAGAGGACATCGAAATTGAGGTCACCATGAGAGCATTTGAGACAATTTTTTTTATGCTGATCGATGAGAATGAGGATGATTAAGATGATGCTACGGATTTCCATTTCGGTCTGAGACTACATGGCAGGGCTGTACTCTACGCTTCCTTTCATAATATATCCCGGCGTCAACCAGGCCCGAGAGATACAGGCACCTGCAGTGTTGGTCAGGAATTTTGAGCAACACTCTCAGAAACGCATCCATTAAGTGGATGAAACTCGACTGTGTGGTCCCAGTCTGCCCAACTGAGCCCGCAGCAAACTCAACTCTGGGTAGGAGCCGGTCGGGGCAGAAAAACCCACATGACCCTGATGGGATTCGAACCCACGACCTCCCAGCCGGGAGTCCGCGACGCTAACCACTTCGCCACGGCGGCTGGTCTAGTAGTAGTATTCCTTGTAGTCGTCATCGTCGTTAACGTTGTCGTCGTCGTCAAAGTAGTTGCGATAGTAGCAGCAACAGTGGCAGTAATCCATGTTTTCGTAGTCGTAACAACTATTTCCCATTTATTCCTATGACATTCATCTTTATCGCTGCTTTTTGAATTGGCTTCTGTTTCTGCGGTCGACAATAAATGATAACGAGAATGAAGGCGACATCAGGTTCTTCTAGGCGGCAACGATGGCTTTTACAGCGAAATGTAATGTAATGGAAAAGGATAATTATAGAGCACTTTACCTCTCAAGAGCCCAAAGCGCATATTACAGAAACATGATAAAATACTAATTCTAACACACACACACACACACACACACACACACACACACACACACACACACACACACACACACACACACACACACACACGTGCGCGCGCGCGCGCGCACGCACACGCACACACACACACACACACACACACACACACACACACACACACACACACACACACACACACACACAACAAACAAACACACACACACACACACACACACACACACACACACACACACACACACACACACACACACACACACACACACGAACAACACACATGTGCAGACAGACACACGAGCCCATCAACACAGGCAAACATGTACACTTGGAAAAGTGGATATTGTTAATCAGTCCGAGGGAAAAGATGTGTTTTTAGGGAGGTTTTAAAAGTCTCAAAAGAGTCCGTGTTACGCAGAGAAGAAGGCAGACCATTCCACAGAGCAGGTGCCAGGTTAAGAGAAAGATCGTTGGCCCGAAGTTTTCAGGCGAGCAGAGGGAAGTCGATGAGAGTAAGCTGCGAGACGGAACATAGAGATGAGAAGGAGGTCAGAGAGGTAGGAGGGAGCCAGATTATTCAGTGATTTGAAACCCAGGAGAAGAGCTTTAAAGTCAACACAAGACAGAATTGGGAGCCAGTGTAAGGATGACAGAACTGGTGATATGTGATCAGATCTAGAGGAGCGGGAGATCAGATGGGCGGCATTGTTCTGAACTTTTTGAAGGTTAGAGATGGGCCTTAAGGGACAGCCGGCAAGGAGGGAGTGACAATAGTCGAGCCGAGACAGAACAAAAGCACAAATCAGAGTCTTAGGGCATTTTTGAGTGAGGAAGCGGCGAACTGAGCTGATTTGACGAAGTTCAAGGGTTGCAGGACTTGCACACATTAGAGATATGTTGTTTTGAAAGAGAGAGTTTGGTCGAGCGTAACGCCGAGGTTACGAACAGACACTGATAGCTTCATCTCGTTTTTCATTAACATTATAGAACAAGGGAGAGAGAATGAGTTCTAACAGTGTGTTTCGAAGCAATGAGGATTATTTCCGTTTTGTCTGCGTTAAGTTGTGGTTTGTTATTGTGCTTCCATGATTTAACATCGGAACTGCATGTTTGAGAAGAGGAAATTATTTCATGAAGCTGACTGAGATGGGGCAGAGATATACAGCTGGTTGTCGTCTGAAAAGCTATGGTGAAGGAGAGAGTGTTGGCTGATAATGGCTGAGAGAGGCTGGGTGTAGAGCACAAACAAAACCGGTCCCAGGACAGATACTAACTTGGCGATGACGTTGATAATTATATCGATAGCAATGACGATGAGAATGACAACGACGACGACTGTGACAATGACGACAACGACGATACTGCTGCTGCTGTTGCTGCTGCTGCTGCTGCTGATGATGATGATCTCGATGAACTGTGTTTATCTATGTTTCAGATTAGAGGTAAAGTGATAGTGTTGCAAGTCAGCGACGAAGGCCCGGAGGTGATTTGCCCACCATGAAATTGTGGACTGGCGTGAATCTTCTCCCTGTTTATCTGGCACATGTTGATCATAATGACACTGGGTCACTTTATCTGAAATAAAACACATACTGAAAAAAACAAACAAACCAAGCCATATGTTCTGTGCTGTGGTACTGGATGGACTGACTGGTCAAACAGTTGAGTTAGCAGTTTTAGCTGATGCCTAATTAATTGGAATAATCCAATTGACTAACTGACTGACTGACTGACCATTGATTAATTGATTAATTAGTTTATGATTGATTTGTTGATTCGTTCATCAGTCAATCAGGCTAGGTCGAGTGAATTAATTGATTAATTGATTGATTGATCGATTGATTAATTGATTATTCAACAGCCCTTCAGGCTAAGTCGAGTAATTTTACTAATGATCGATGGATTCATAGATTGAATGAATTATTATTTGACTGGTCAATGTATCAGTTTTTAGCTTCAAAGTAAGGGGTTTGTAGGCGGAACTTGAAACATATCTTAAAAGGGAATTATGATTAATCTGCAAGATAAGAGGCTCAAAGAATTTCACAAGAAAAAAAAAGAAAAAAAAAACCCAAAAAAACACGACGCGTTTCAACCTTTTATTTCTTCTTCAGGCAAGAAAAACAACATCCATGACAATGAAAACAAAAGAACAAGCATTCACTTATGTTCTCGAATTTGGCATCCATCACACACACACACACACACACACACACGCGCGCGCGCGTGCGCACGCGCACGCATGCACGCACACACGCACACAAGCACACACACCAACACACATGTGTACACACACACACACACACACACACACACACACACACCACACACACACACACACACGCGCGCGCGCACGCACACAAAGCAACAAACAACAACAACAACAAAAACAAGCATACATGAAAACATATTAATAACAGACAAGAAATATACCAAATGGAGTCGAATAGCACCCCCTCATGACGCCGCCCTCCCCCCCCCCCCCCCCCCCCCCCCCCCCCCCCCCCCCCCCCCCCCCATCCCCAAGCCTGGTATGTGGACTTTTTTTTTTTTTTTTTTTTTTTTTTTTTTTTTTTAGCTCTCCCCTACCACACGGTATAGCTCTCGTTGCATGCTGGGTATTATGACTTAATGGGAATGTTGAGGACAACAAGCATCCATCGCATAATATGAAAGTGTATTATTGTTTTTTTAATTGAGTTTTTTTTTTTTTTCCTGACAAAACAATGTCCTACAATGTTTCTTTGTTGTTTTTTTTTTTCCTTTAGCTTGTGAACCTGCACTTTGATGCTCAGTGCATTTGAAAGTGTCAATACTGACTGCACTATTCTCCTCAATTTGGCTGTGCTGATCTCTTGAAAATTCAATAGCATGACAATCATTGTGTCCACATATGGTGCTGATAGGGGAGTGGAAGCCTGGGAATAGGTCCCAAAACAAAGGCGCCATCACTTCATCAGCGAGTGACATTGGTCTCTCGGCAGTGGCAGAAAAAAGGCACAAGACTCTGGCGAAAACATTAACAATGAGGCAGGTCTAGGTCAATCAGTCCAAGAGATAAGGCACTATGTTGTCCACGAAAGGGGATATTCCATGTCTAAAAGGATAAATGAGCAAACTAATAACAGTAACCGCTAACGTATGAAATGCTTAATAATTGATGTCTTTGATGTACCGACGATGAATAATGAAACTTGAGTGCGTAGTGATTGAATTAGTAGTCGGGGTAGGGTGTGTGTGAAATAATGAAGTTAAAACACATGTTAAAACAAAAAGAAAAGGATATAAACAAGCTGAGCTTGGACATTAATCACACTGAGCAACATAGGCACTAATGGAACATCAGACTGTTTGGTATGAAAAAATAACAAACAATATGAGACTATGGTGAAATGTGCAAAACAATGCGTGGACCCTTTAAAAACACAGGGAAGTATTTAGTGCTGTGAGTGTATCTGATATTGACAGTGCTCATCGTCCCAGTCAAAGGGAGTGAGAATTGAAAACCTCTTCTGAGTCTAGTATATTCCGCTTCTCGTCGTACACAATGTTTTAGGCTTGTCCGAGTGACATAGACTGACACAGGAATTGCTTCTTTGCTTCAAACAGTATCTGACATTGAGGACTGACACACAAGATCTTGTATTTCGACATACCACGTCTAAAATGAAGCGGCGGTCAACAAATTAGGACTGCTTTCGCCCGAGGAAGCTCCTGCTGTCATGAAAATATTGATAACAAACAAAAACCTGGGTTCAGATGGATTTTCAACTAAATTTCAAAAGCGTTTTCTGGAAAAGAAGTGAGTGAGTATTTGTCATTAGAGCTTTAAATGCTAGTTTCAGAAGAGGAAAAGTGTCCAGTGTGAAAAGATTAAGAATTAGTATATGCATTCCAGAAGGAGACAAACCAAAGCAATGCAAAATGGATTCCATTTTTAGCTCTTAAATCGGGTGTACATTACTGGGTCATGTTGCATTCCAAGTCGTGTACAAATGTATTACTTAAACAAATTTAATGAAGATCAGACAGATTTTGGTAGAAAAAAT
>JADBJO010025076.1:0-2500 GCA_016801955.1 Conus betulinus
AAATGTACAAGAATCATGCCACTAAAACATATACAGGACTCCCTGACTTTTAACAAGATCACATTGAAAAAAATGACGAAGTCTGCCAAAGGGTCAAGTGAGCTAATGGAACATAATTATGATGACCTCATCAATGTCAGGAGGAGAAAGATGAAACAACACAGGCCGGTTTTGAAACAGCCAGCCAGCCTGGTGAAAACCAATCGGGGCAGGACACGATGCCTGGAGAACAAAGAGAAGGGGAGAGTAGGGGGACAACAACAGGAAGTTAAAAGCTCTGTCCTTGGTTGGCTCTCGGAGAGCCACAGAGAACCCCAAGGGATGTAGGGACATCAGCATCCCTGCCCAAGGCTGGATGAGAGGCAGGGTGCTACCTGGACACCACCACTGTCATTTCTTATTGGCACTGCAGTTTTCTTCATATCTGAAGGACTTTGCATACTGCATACGGTTTTACCCACAGAATTCAGCCAAGCTCACCTTGCTCTTACTGCTGCCCAAGCTCTTTTGCTTCTGAAAGAGGTGATCTGGATCAGGCTGCATTCCACAGATGATCAAGGCACTGGCACTTTGTGTCTGTCACGCACTATAAACATCGTGTCATGAGATCTGTTCCCTCAACTTGGCGACGATGACTTTTACAACATCAGGATGAAGGACACTTTTCAGCACGGCTTCTTCTGTCACAGGGTGTCCTCCATGTCTGAACGTGCTGCAACTTTCAGCACAGGCTTCTTTCCCATCCTCTTTCTCCTCCTCCTCCAGGTCCGAGTCATCCGATTCTGCCCCGTCTCTGTTCTGCAGCAGCCTGATGTAAAGCTCCAGGCAGCAAGACTGAGGGGTATAAATGGAAATCCCTGACCCTGACATCTGTGGACCAAGCCTGCAAGGGTCAGGGCACATCTGGGCACCTTTTTCAGCATCTGTACCTGTCATTTTGTTGTTTCCCCCAGGGCACATCCTCTTCCACTCTGGAGAAAAGTCTGCATGGGTGATGATCTGACTACCTGCTCTGCAGGATTTAGTTATACTTGGTCTTGAACCTTTACTCTCTTGAATGTCGGTGTTGTCAGTGTTTTCAGAATCAACACATTTCCTCTTGAGAGACAGAGTGCCTTGTCTTTGTGTGTCTGTGACAGTACTACTGCACTGTCCTGAGCTGACTGTCTTCAGCTGTTTCCCGCTTCTTAAATTCTGACAAGGAGAATGGAGAATCCACAACATGCACTGTGACACCTCGCAATGATCTGCCCACATGACTCGGCATGCCAGAAGGCTGGACATCATCGCCACACTGCCCCATCCTCTCCCTCAACACCAGTGCCCCATCTTTCTCTCTCAACACCACTGCCACATCTTTCTCTCTCATCACCACTGCCACATCTTTCTCTCTCTTTACATTCAGCTCTACCATCTTCTGCAACACTCTGTCTTGCAATCACCATGTTGGAAGGTGTCTGAAAGTCTGTTCTTTCATCTGCTGATCGATGAGGCGGATGCTGACAGTCTGAGCTGCTCAGGTCAGTAGCAGGTGATCTAAGCCTGTCCTTTCCATCAGACAGGGGGCTCTTCTTTGCCTTCTGTTCCTTCAGATGTCTGCCTTTTTGTTTCCTGACTTGCAGACGATGTTCCCTTGTCACAGAGGTGACCTTGGGGTGGAAGGTCTGAGCACCTTGGAGTCCCATCAGATGCTGTGCTGAGGTACGCAGTCACAGACGATAGCGCTGTCTTCAGGTATTGTACATTGCAGGATGCTCCTTCCAGCTCCTGACCATAAAAGTGAAAACAATCCTTATGTCCCATGGAATGTTAAATGCCACATAAAAACATTTCTGTCTCTTCACAGGTGCTGTCAGTCATATATTTTTTTCAGGGAAACAAAACCTAATTTCACATTTTACAAGCATCAAGGCTCACGCTGAGGAAAGAAAAATCACTGAAATTCTAGGGAAGTCCAGTAGGCATGCTCCCCCTCCCCCCAGTAAAAAAAAAAATTCTTGAAACCTGCTTTCATACTGATGCGATCCCGACGCATATCTAAGTGCCTGGTGGTGGTTTATGTCACACATTCCAGTCAAACCACAACCAGAACCCATTTTTTTGGCACAGCTTTTCTAAATGTCTGTCCCATTCACAGCACTTTACCAACACATGATGATGTCACAGTGTGACATTATTTTGCTTCCAACTGGGCAGACAAATGTGTCTGCC
This sequence comes from Conus betulinus, assembly GCA_016801955.1. NCBI lineage: Eukaryota > Metazoa > Mollusca > Gastropoda > Neogastropoda > Conidae > Conus > Conus betulinus. The sequence goes on from JADBJO010025076.1 coordinate 2,212, forward strand.
CATTTTGAAAAGAAATTTACACCAAATTTTGAGATGCGTGTCATCTGCAAGCATAAGCCTCCCAAAAAACACTCTGCAGATGCCATGGCCACTTTCTGCCTTTGACTTCTTTTCAGCTGACAGCACACCTGTTCTGTCTAGCAATGGAAATCTTGCTCATAAGACACATCCCAGGCAAACTCATGGTCTAGCAGACACCCTATCCAGGAAAGATCAGTACTACTACTGGCGTGTGCCACTTCCTGACCAGCACTGCAGGTGTCTGTATCTCTCGGGCCTGGCTGACACC
>JADBJO010025076.1:7500-24254 GCA_016801955.1 Conus betulinus
TGCAGTACATCCTTAGCTAAATACACACATGCTTTTGATAATATATTTACAGCTAATTATATACACATTTTCTGCAATGTATACATAACTAAATATAGATAATATGCTGTCTGCAATATTTGTAAACTTTACATACATTCACGCATTCTGCAATATCAGTATAACTAAACATACACAGACTATCTGCAATATATGCAAAGTTATTACATACATAATTATGCCCTCTGCAGAGCATACATAAAAATATACACATGCTGTCTGCAGTACATCCCTAGCTAAATGTACCCATACATTCTGCTATACACACCAAGCTAAATATATATATACACATCCTTTCTGCAGTATGATTACACAAACACAAATTTCCCTGACTTACTGACACATATGTTCCATTATAATCATACATTTTAGAATTCCCCAAAGCTGGAGTATGGCTGCCTTAATGATGGGATTAAAAAAACTGTCATACACACAAAACTCCACTCCCTTGATTGGGTAGATGGAATTAATCCTTGCCTGTCTATACAAGGAGTGTCTGCAGGAGTATCAGCCTGCATACAAGGAAAAAAACCAACATTTTAGAACAGGTTTTGGTGAGCAACAAGGTCTTCTTCTCACAGAACTATCAGCAGCAAGGTCTTCTTCACAGAACTATCAGCAGCAAGGTCTTCTTCACAGAACTATCAGCAACAAAGTCTTCTTCACAGAACTATCAGCAACAAGGTCTTCTTCACAGCAACTATCAGCAGCAAGGTCGTCTTCTTCACAGAACTATCAGCAGCAAGGTCTTCTTCACAGAACTATCAGCAGCAAGGTCTTCTTCACAGAACTATCAGCAGCAAGGTCTTCTTCACAGAACTATCAGCAGCAAGGTCTTCTTCACAGAACTATCAGCAACAAAGTCTTCTTCACAGAACTATCAGCAACAAGGTCTTCTTCACAGAACTATCAGCAGCAAGGTCTTCTTCACAGAACTATCAGCAGCAAGGTCTTCTTCACAGAACTATCAGCAACAAGGTCTTCTTCACAGAACTATCAGCAGCGAGGTCTTCTTCACAGAACTATCAGCAACAAGGTCTTCTTCACAGAATTATCAGCAGCGAGGTCTTCTTCACAGAACTATCAGCAGCGAGGTCTTCTTCACAGAACTATCAGCAACAAGGTCTTCTTCACAGAACTATCGGCTAATGTGATTAGGTTGTGGACTGACTGTCAACCCCCTTTTTTGTCTTTTTGGTAAGTGAACTTGATCCACAATCTTCTCTACATTACACATACTTTTGGGTTGCCATGATTCACAGATGGCCTTCGTAACCCAGTGATTTTTTCATGGGAAAATCCTAATATCCAGCTAAAACATTGCTTGCAGGTATTTGTAGGTGCTCATGTTGAGACTTGTCATTGGGTCTACAGAACTTGGAACCATCTTGACTGTCAGTTTAATTCTAACAACCTCTTTGTCTTGAATCTAACTAATTTCAGTGCCAAAATACTATGAACTGTGAATATTACAGTGGTGCCCTAAGAAATTTTAACTTTTCCAACAAAGTGCAAACGTGGGTCAAATTTTTGAGCGTGGGTCAAATTTTTGAGCCAGGACATTCATTTCCATCCAAGACGAGTTGTTTTTTTTCAAGGTTATTTCCCTTTGCCTGCACTAGCACAAGCTACCAAAACATAAGAAAAGCATAACCTGTGCACCCAGAATAATCAGGTTTTGCATACCCCAATGATCCTGGGTCATTAACAACTTCATCCAGCAGGTAAGAACAAAATTTACTTTGCAACACAAGGATCATCAATACCTAATCAATTAAAAAAAATCCCTTGGTACACATGTGCAACAGTGCTTATTGACCGAAGATATATTTTCAAGAAAAAAAAAGAAAAAAGTTGATCGTGATAGACAGGAGCTGGGAGATTCCTGAAAAACACCAAAGTGATCCTCCAGTTTCAATAAGGTCGGGCTTGACAAGGTCAAAACACACGCTGAGGATTCTTCTGATCCTGTTGCATGGAGTCAGTTTCGGCGTGTGTACTTGACAAAGGCTCCTGGACGGGGCCAGATACTGTGCATTTCATGGACAAGAAGGTTTAGACCTTTTTTTTTAAAATCTTGTTTTGTATTACTATGCAGAGATCATGGCAAAACGAAACAGTATAACTAGACCTCGAATCAGATGCTCGCTGGCAGATTTCTAACGCACAACAACAACAATAAAAACACAAAAGAATCCAACAACAGCGCCATCAGACTGTCAAAGCTGTGTCTAGTAAGCCCTAGTCTGATGCCACATAACTGCTTACCTGTTGAGCCAGAGCAAAATGCAGCAGGACCCTTTCCACCTGCCTGACACCCCCCTCTCCTCTCTCTCTCTCACACAGGTAGAATTTTGATGATGGTCCTACCTGCCTTGGATCTGAGCCACCAAGTTGAAGCCATAGGTGTCGTAGTGGCAGGGGGTGGAGGCCCCAGCACTGCCGATCCACAGGGTGCTGTCTTTCCCATCCCTCCCCGTCAGGCCCAGACTGCTCCATCCGGACTGTCACACATAGGGTACCCCTCAAGCCAAAGCATTACATCTGCAAGGAAGATTCACCACCAGCGTCTGTTGGTTCGGTTTGTCTGTTAAGTATGATCATGCAGGGAGGAAAATAAAAAGAAATAACAATTTTTTTTTTTTACCCACACAGGAACCTATTTAGAAGAAACTTTGTGGAAAGTGGAGAATGCAGGTTAATGATGAAGTTGTTAAAACTGTGATGCTTATCCACACCAGAAACAGCAGATCCAGGTAGTTCTGAAACTTTCTCCAACATTCTGAGAAGGGGCAACTTCTGACATTTCCCTAAATCTTGCAAGACATACAGCACTGTTCTCAATAAGGAAAAGAAGAAAGAAAGAAGGAAAGACAAAAAAAACCCCTGACAGTGATCAGTTAAACTGATATCTATGACGTTGCAAACTTTGATGAGGTTCTGGATTACAACGCCTTATCCACTGAGCAAAATAACATGGATTATACACAATCCACTGAGCAAAAAACATGGAGATTAGACACCAAATCCACTGAGCAAAATAACATGGATTACACACCAAATCCACCAAGCAAAATAGCATGGATTATACACCAAATCCACTGAGCAAAATAACATGGATTATACACCTAATCCACTGAGCAAAATAACATGGATTAGACACCAAATCCACTGAGCAAAAATAACATGGATTATACACCCACTCAACTGAGCCAGAACAGCATTGACTGCACATCGAATCCTGTCAGCGAAACAACTATGTTTGCACATAAAATCCAGTGAGCAGAATTACATGTACTGTACTCCAAATCCATGATTAAAATAACATGAATTCGCACACCACAATCCAGTAAGCAAAATAACATGAAAATGCACATCCAAATCCAGTAAGTAAAATAACATGAATTGCACACCAAATCCCGTAGGCAAACTTAACATGGATTGCACACCAAATCACGTCAGCAAACATACATGAACTGCTTGTCCTTGCTGACTGCCAGAGAGGTGTCAGTTAAAGTGCCTTTTAAAGCCTGGTACATCAAAGGTCCAGGGGTAAAACAAAACAGGGAGCCTGGTCACATCAGTCCAGGGGTAAAACAAAAAGCCTGGTCAACACAGTCAGAGAAAAGTCATTTTTTAAAGCCTGGTACATCAAAGGTCCAGGGGTAAAACAAAACGGGTGGCCTGGTCGTCACAGCAGTCAGTGAAAAGTCATTTTAAAATCCAATTAATAAAGACATGGCATACTCAAAAGGTCCCAGGGGGGAGCCCGGTCACATCAGTCAGTGAAAAGTCCATTTGAGAAAGAAAGTTGCGTACATCCAAAGGTCCAGTTGGGTAAAACAACAAAACAGGCGAGCCTGGTCACATCAGTAGTTGAAAACAGTCATTTTAAAGCCTGGTAAAAATACAAAGGTCCCAGGGGGTACAACAAAAAAGGGGTGGCCCTCTGGTCACAGCAGTCAAGTGAAAAGTCAATTTTAAAAGACTTGTACATCTCAAAGAAGTGTCCAATCAGGGCTTGTTGATTTATTTCTTTTCTGTATAGAGGGTAAAACAACAACGGCGTAAGGTGGCCTGGGCACACAGCACCGTCAGTGAAAAGTCATTTTAAAGCATGGTACATCAAAAAGGTCCAGGGGTAAAAACAAAACGGATTGGCCTGGTCACAGCAGGCAGTATGAAAAGTCAATTCCCAAAAAGCAAATGTCACACTTCGCACGTTTCCATACCCGGCGTAACCACTCCAGTAACAAACACGAAAAACTGAAGTGGTACACAGTACCAACAGCCAAAAATTGTGATCATTTGTTGCGTCATGTGTTTGGTAAAATACTGGCATTTCATCAGTAAAACATCAAATCTGACAGTAATTTAAGTGCAATGTTCATATGCCAAGCTCACTACGAAGCTACCAGTCAGATATCAGCTCTGTCACAACATTAGCACCGTCATCTACATGCTCTTGCTGGCAGAGCTGACAGTTTCAATCAATCCAGCTGTCATGGTGTTTGATCGGCACCCGTTTATGATCCAGAGAGGAAAAGGTTACTACGATCCCCTGACTTTTGCAATGGCAATTAACGTCCACATACAAACTCTCCCTAATGATTATATGATGCTTGGCAAACTAAAGTTACCTTTACGCCATGTGCTCGAACATGCATAAGACTCACAAAACCATTACCTAATCACACAATAAAACACAATACCCAAACAAACACCCTAGCACTCACCACACCAACATGAACACATAACACGCACTCATTCAAACAACAACTTAAATGCACTATCATGTCTACATGCGGTGCCAAATAAATCAACATTGTGTTTGTAATTAACTGATGATGCTCACTCTATGATTGAATTTTCCAACGCATGTATTCGCCCGGGAGCAGATCCGCTGAGACCCAATTCCTTTTAAAAAACGACTTGAAAAAAAAACACCATTTCAGGGGAAGTGAATTAAAACAATCAATGCAGCAGCTCCAATGTTCGACAACAACGTGAAAAAGAGGGAGACCCTCCAAAATACACAGGGAAACAGAATTTCCCAGAGTGGACTACCATCCCCCAGCATGTCAGGGAGGTCTGCAAAAACACTAAATGGGCCAAGGCACTGAGACCCAGTCGATTGACGCTCCTGACACAATCATGTGAAGTGACCCGGACGAGATCAAGCCGGGGCTAGGGTCGGTTGTCCTGCCCTGCATTCCCCCCGGCAAACACAGGTGACCACGGAATGAACTCTTCGGAGCCTACCAATACCCCGGCAGTCAGAGGTCTACACCCCTTCTGCCTCCACGGCCTGCTGGGTGATCGGCTGCCACCAAAAAATTCATAGTTAGTCTGGCAAAAGTGCGAGGGTGACTGTCACGGGTGCGAGATTCGAACCTCACAAATGCTTTAAAGTCCTACACCCCTCTGCCTCCCCCTTGGGATTATGCACCAAATTTCACCAGTTAGTTGCAAGTGAGATGAACTGCACTGGAGCAATCTAAACAAATGTTATAAGTAGTCATTCATGAGTCTGAAACGTGAACACCGACCTCTGTTCATTCAACCCACACGTTCCCAGGGCCCATTCAGGGATTCAAAGAACTTTCCAGAGTGGCTACCATCCTTCATGCATCTCGTCCAGTGGAGGCGTGCAATCTTTGTCGTGGAGGATCAGGTCCTCATGACTCTCTGAGAAAACAGTCTTGAATTCAACATAAGTGATCACAGTGGATTTAATTACAGTCACGTGGCCGATGTTTTTGCATTTACCCCACATGAAGTCGATTGATATAAACTTTGTTTTTGTGAGCGCTGTGTGTACGTGTTTTGTATGTGTGGTCTCCCCTTTTTTTCTGCGTAATGATTCCTGTTTGTATGTGTGGTCTAGTGCAGTAATGATACCTGTTTGTATGTTGTGTTTCCGTGATACGTTGTATTCCACCGCCCCGCCGAACCACCCGTACATCACCTCCCCCTCCCTCCCCTTTCCACCAGCATCCTTTTTAACTCTTTTCACAGTGCCCCACACTGCCTCATATCTGCTGACCAAATAAATGAAAGACTGATTTTTCCTTTTCTTATCTTTCTCTCCCTCTTCACCTCTAAGTTTTTCATCATGGTTGTTGATGGAGGTGGGTTTTTTCCCCTATCTTTCCGCAATTTTTTCTGGTCTAATTTTCCCCTGTTCACCCCTTTCCCCCCCCCCCCCCCCCACCCCCCCGCCCCCCCCCCCCCCCCACCCACCCCCCCCCCCCCGCACACAGTTCTCTATTTTATGTTCCTATTCATCAGCAGCATCAGTCTATCTGCACAACAATACATATTAATCAATTAATTAGTGAAATCAATTAATCAATAATTAATACAGGTATCATTTTTTAGATTCATAACAATTTACACATCTCAAACAAAACAGTTTTAAATCATGTGTAAATGGGACTACTTCAAACACTAAAACTGGACATGGGGACAAATCATTTAAAGTGTATGAAAGCTGAAAGCATGATAAACATGAATAAATCCGAAAGGGTGTGAACACCTATGAATTACGCCCCTGACTGAGATCATTAACAGCCATTCTGTTCATCATGAAATGTTCGCCGATGACACTCATCTTGAACATTCTGACACGCTAGACAACTATGACAATCTTGTCAAAAATCTTCAAGGCTGTGTCTCTGATATCAAACAGTGGATGTCTACTAATAAGCTGAAATTAAATGATGATAAAACAGAAGCTATCCAGTTTACAAAACACTCACAAGCTCAAGACCCCCATCTTCATCCGTCAATAGTCCTAGGCTCCACTGACATCTCATTTATGCCATTTGTTCGTGACCTTGGCTTCTATCTCGACTCTGATCTCACCCTGAAAACACCACATAGCCAAAATCTGCCAAGCATCCTTTCTCGAACTCCGTCGCATCAGCTCTATCAGACCTTTCCTTACAGAACAGGCCACGAAGACATTGGCGTCTTCCTGCATTCTGTCAAGACTAGATTATTGTAACGCTCTTCTCCTTGGTGTACCCGCAGCCTTACTCCAGCCACTACAACGTGTTCAAATTCAGCCGCTCGCCTTATCTTCAAGGTGCCCAAACAGCACCATACTTCGGATCTCTTGAAGAAATTACACTGGCTCAAAATCGAGCACAGAATTCAGTATAAGTCGGCCTGTCTATGTTATAAGGTTATCACAGGTGAAGCGCCTACCTATCTCTCTGATCGCTTCGAATATAATTTCCTACACGTCCCCCTCCGTTCTTCCTCTGATGACCGAATTTTTTCGAATTCCCTCATATAACCCGAAAGCAGCACGGTTCTAGAGCATTCTCATTTTCTGCGGCAATACTCTGGAATTCACTACTTTCCATCTACGTCATGCCCCCCTCCTTCCCGACTTTCAAGTCTGCACTTAAAACGTATCTGTTCAAACGCCAGTTGCAGGATACCACCTGAAATATACTAAATTACTACATGTCACTTGCACACTTGCTCGTTACAAATGAGCTGTTTCACCGGTCATATAGTGTGTTTATGTATGCAACATTATGTTCCAGTGGTGTGTGTGTGTGTGTGTGTGTGTGTGTGTGTGTGTGTGTGTGTGTGTGTGTGCGCGTGTGTGTGTGTGTGTGTGTGTGTGTGTGTGCGTGTGTGTGTGTGTGTGCGTGTGTGAGTGTGTGTGTGTGCGTGTGTGTGTGTGTGCGCATGAGTGTGCTGTGTGTGTGCGTGGTGTGTGTGTGTGTGTATGTGTGTGTGTTGTGTGTGTGTGTGTGTGTGTGTGTGTGTGTGTGTGTGTGTGTGGTGTTTATGTGTGTGCGTGTGTCGTGTGTGGGTGTGTGTGTGTGTGTGTGTGTGTGTGTGTGTGTGTGTATTTCTGCTTATATTTTTAGATGTTGAATTGTTAAAACTTGTAAAGCGCCCTGTAGCCCTATGTTGTTAGGATGGGTGCTATAGAAATTGTCTCACCTCTCACGTGGCATGAGTCGACAGCGGAAAGCTCTGTTTTCCAGGGCCTGTGCCAAACTGCCCACAGTCCATTTTCTTGATGGCCACTGTTCCAAAATGCCTTCCACAACAAAAGGGGCTGACAGAGTGTCCGTTGAGAAGATGGTGGGCTGTATATTCTGGAACTGTGCCATTTTGCTTGGAGTATGTGGCGATGAGAGTGTCTGATGTACAAAGGAAAATGGAATGTTTTCAGATTATGTGGACAATCAAATCATCATAATGCAACAACCACACAGTGAATGAATGAGTGACTGCAAAGGATTGTGAGTGAGTGATTGCAGTATGAGTATGGATATGTCTGCAAGTTTTGTCACTGCACGCGCCCCTTTTATAATGTGTGTGTGGTGTGTGTGTGTGTGTGTTGTGTGTGTGCGTGTGTGCATGTGGGCACATTGTGTTTGTGTAGTGGGTGTTTGTGTGCGCGCCATGGTGTATGCCCATGCAAGTATGTGCATGTACTTGCTGTGTTCACGAAATATTCCGTAGCTCATTGTCAAACATGACTGTCTGCCTCATTAACAAGAATACAGGCTAACACACATGCAGTGCAAGAAAAGGGGAAATCCCTGACCTTCACTCTTCTAAAAATAAGCATTACCCTGAAGGCTGAGACTTCGAAGTCTCAGGTGAAAAGCACCTCTGTACACTAAATTTTTTCAGTAGTACCCATCGAAGTACTATGTAATCCACTGAGTTCTCCATCGGCCCAACTATCGTTGCCTGTTCATGAATCACACTCCAGATGAGGTATGTGTAGACATGCATCTTCCAACTCCAGTGATAAAGTGCACAAGACACATCATGCCAATGATAGATGATATTCTATAAACAAAATCAAGCAACAGTGTTCTCCCAAGTTGGATCTGAATAGAGGCTATCACCAGCAAGAATTTGACGAAGAATAAAAGAACATGATAACTTTCTCTACACACACTTGATTATGTTGTTACAAAGCACCTGAATTTCAGTGTCACCAGTGCTGCTTAAATTTCAAAATATCACATTGCTGAAGAATTGGAAATTTCTGCATCCTGAGTGCAAGTGATGATATTCTGATCTACAGAAAGAATCGGAACATGGTGTAACATTAAAAAAAAAAGTTTTTTGCAAACTCAAGAAAATAATCTCTCTTTGAACAAGGCAAATGTGAATTCATAAGGACAACATAAGAAAATGAAAGCAATCTAAAACAAAATACCAATACCAACGCCTGTCAAATATCAAGGAAGTCAAAAGTTTTTCTTGGTCTTACAAGCTATGTCTCACACTTCATCCCAAACTGCGCAGCTGTCACCAAACCACTTCAAGACTCACTCACAAGGACACAGATTGGAACACACCACAGAAACATGGCAATGCACTGAAATCAAGGCTGACCAACAATAATGTCAATTGTCATGGCTTACAGCAATCTGATCTGTCAGTAGAAGTAGATGCTAGCCCATTCGGACTATGAGCTCTTCTTCTTGCACAACGCACAATGAGATGAGAAAACACAACCCATATCGTTGCCTTTGCCAGTTTGTGCATTGAGTAGATGCCAAGTCCAGATGTTCACAGGTTGAGAAAACACTCACTGTCGTATGGGCTTGCAAGCATTTTTATCTGTAATTCTTTGGTCTTCCTTCCACTGTCATATCAGATCAAAAGTCTCTTCAGAACATTCTCAGGAATCCAACATCATGACCATCAGCATATAGAGAACACTGGAATCTTTCGCCTTCAGTCATATGGATTTCACTGTATATTATCAACCAGTTGAAAATAATCCTGCAGAATCCTGCAGACTTCTTCAGTTGACACCAAGCTGAGAAACTTGATGGTCAAGACAAGCCATGCATCTATGCTTGCTGAAGAATATATCAGTTTTCTCGTTGATCTTACAGTCCCAAAAGCAAAGAAACTGAAAAAAGCAAAAAAAAATCCAATGCTATAAAGCCGTTCAGATATGCCATCAAAACAGTGTATGGCAAACTATGGCAACTCCATTAGACATCACAGTTGACACATCTGATTTCGTTCCAGATCTTTCAAGACAGTTTGCGATGAATTGTTAGGTCAGTGAAGAACATCAAATGATCTTGCGATGAACAGAGACTGTCATCCCTAAAGTTTTCAACAGCAAAACTAATAAACATAGCACACGAAGGCTATCAAGGCATCATCCAAAGCAAAGACACTTCTTCGTGAAAAGATATGGTTTTCCGCATATGGATCGTCAACTGAAAGACAAGATCAAGCATTGTCTTAGTGTCACCATCCCAGTTTAAAATTCTCTACCAGCAGCTGCAGCCAAGGCCCCTTCTCTGGCACATTTCAGGAGGGAGTTCAGCAAACTTCACTTTTAAAATACAGCCACTGTATGTTATGTGTTGTCGTGTGGAAGTGTGTGTGAAAAGTTGGCAGGCCTGCTGGACTAGCCTAATGCTTGTTATGGGGCAGGATAGTGAGCTGTGGTAACCCCTCTTGAAAAGGTGAACGTGGGTTGGCCTTCCTGCAGCTCCACACTTTGCTGGTTTTTTGTTGTTTGTTTTTTGTAGGCTAGCTGGTAGTAAGTTAGTGGGGGAGGGGTGTGGTATGAATGCTGTCTTTTAATGAAAAACAAACCATAAAGTAAGGAGTTTTTTTTTTTTTTTTTCAACAAATGCGCACACCCGAGTCACTTAAAGTCTATGGAGACGACGTGACGATTGATTTGAATATTGAAGATTCTAGCACATTTGGCAACAATCCCTGATCACTCCAAATTTCTTCCAGTTTTGCGCGCAAATTGCTACCTTCGTATTTCCTTTAGTCGGTAAGGGAACGTTAGCAGTGTACTAACACTGATTCGACCTGATGAACTGTTTTATTGCTATTGTCTATTCTAAAAACGAAAGTTCACTTGGTCACCAACGTAATTCTAATTGGTAGTTACTTTCGTCATTAAGTTGGCATTCACATGGCAGAATGGAATAAAAGTATACCACTTCGTGTTCCATCATGTTATTGCATGTGGTAAGTTCCTCTTGCATCACTAAACGATCTCACTTCTGATCCCATGTCGAAGTCAGCCAAGTGAACGTTGTACATGTATACGTTCGTTCGGTGGCTTCCAGTGGCACATATTTAGTTCTTTATTATAACGCACGAACATCCCTCCTTACTTTTTTCATTGGCTAATATTATCAGAGCCAAACCTATAATCTAACAAAGAACTATAACTCTTTCACCTACTTAAACAGTAAACAAGTTAGGTAATTCCTTTTCCTGTTCCATACGAAACCTAACCCAGAGCATCAACACTACACATCTATGCCAAGCGAACTTTAATTCAAGAACTGGCCCAGCCTTTTAAACTTTTGATAAAGCAGACAAATACAAGACGAACAATCTCAATTGTGGGGAAAAACAAGCGCAGGCCACCCCTAACATTGTCTTTTCATAGTAATGACTTGGCAAAACGTTGGAACTTATCGGAGGGGGGGTTGCGGGGGGGGTGGGGGGTTAAGATGGGAATACTTGAACCGAAATGAAGAAACACTATATTAAGAAATATCAGAAACCTCTTCACTAGCTGCATGAAGGGAACCATCGCAATCCCTTTTAAGGCAGATATACTTTGTTATTGCCTGCTCCGAGGCCTTTCGTCGGCTGGATCGGGCAACATGTCCCCCGATTTAACACGTTATAGGGCCTCTCTACACTCAAAGCTGCCTCCTTTTATTTTCAGACAAGAATCAGCCAGTACCAAAAGCATAGGGTGGATAATCGCCCAGCCCCTATCCCTTGACCCCATACTATACATGACTGTGAGGCAGATCATCATGTTCGTTTCTTTGTATGAAAATTACAAAACACGCATCCCAAATGGCCCTTCATTTTCCTGTCGTCTGCTAGACTTTTCACTCCAAACTCCTTATGCCTACCAAATGGCGGAAGGAAACAGAGAGAGAGATGGAGAAGAAGAAAGAGGAGCAAGAAAAGAAAAAGAAGAAAAAGAAAAGAAACACTTTCTGCTTTCTTTTTCTTTTTTACTTGTATCCTTTTTTGGTTTTTGGGGATTATCTGGCAATTGAATTAATTCACTAATACTAAAATTCCAGGATAAAAATCATCTTTTTGCAGATTTTTAAAAAACTGTTTTTGGGTGCGCTCTGTGGCGACGATTTTTATTCTGAACTGCGTTGCTACTACGGGACTTCCGCTGTACATTAACCCCAAAATCTGACCATGTAGATTTTTTGACCAAACAGGCTTTAAAATCCTTTTCTTTATCCTACGTAGAAAAATCAAAGTATAAAAGAAAAAAAAAATAAAAAAAAAGTATAAGAATACCATAAGAAAAAAACCGACCTCAGAACGCTCCAGCTGAGGAGTAATAGCTGACTGTCCACTCAGGCAGACATTCATTATTGGTACGTACTGGTGGACGGTGACTTCCGTGGAACGAGAGGAATGAAGTATTCCCATCAGGTTTAAAAACCTTAAGGAATAGGTCTTCAGGAAGCAAACGGTGGACGTCTTTTACCCTTGTATCGTCAGAGCAGAGAAGTGACCAACTGGAAGAGCTCAAGGCCGACAAGTATCGGATAGCTGAGTAGTACTGTGGATGGAGAGTGAAGGCGAGAAGGGACCAAGAGCCTCAAACATCTGTGCCCTTTTACTGGCCAAGCCATACCACGTCCTGGCTGTCTAAACCTGTGAAACAACCCCCGGAAGATTCCAGACGGCTCCCATGTGTGGGTATGAGGCGACTTTAACCTCCCAAACATTTGATCTGGAGGTCAGACTCCGTAAAAACCACAATTTCATCACATCCACACCTGTCTTCTGAGTTGAACCATAGCTTAGTGATGCCCCCTATACAAGTGAACGTCCTAGAGACCCACCAATGATCGCTACGTATTCTGCCGCCACTGTCGAACTCCCACAACACCAAACACTAATCAACAAGTCCAAGTCATTCTTGGAGTTCAGACCATGAATCTATCTTTGTAGCGTTGGTCCCCTTCGTCCATCTTCCTGTAAGAAGCCCCAAGGAAGTGCCCTCCTCATTTTTTGAAGAGCGATTTCACCTCCATTAGGACAAACTAAGGAATCAGATCAAGAAGTCCAAAGATCAGCCAACCTGTAAGGGGTGACCGACCTATGGTTGAAGTTCCAGACCCTCTTTGGCTACCCTCACAACTGAACATGTTTTCCCACAAAACAGATGAAGAACAACATTAATGGCAGGCCCTGGGATACCACCCATGTCGCAAAGACAAAAACGACTCCACAAATACAAGTCTTCTTCTGAGGGAGCATAAGGATTGTAATACCAGAGCCTAGCCAGGACAGAGGAAGACGTAGGAAGCTCTGGCAATATATTAACAACCTGATCTACCCCCCCCAAATTAAGGCGACTCTGACAACGATGGCAGACCCAAAAAAATTCTGGAGCTATTTAAACACTAAGGAAAATACACTGTGTAGTGCCCCTCTGAGACAACCTAGGACGAACTTTTCTCGTGGCAAGAACAAGCCAACTCCTGACATCGGGCAATCGTTCTTTCACCAAAGAAGACCCTTCGAGATTCCCATCTCCAACAAGGGATTCCCTCCCCAGCCTGAACAACATCACTGTGTCTGATCAGGAGTGAGCAGTTTACTCCGGAATGACCAACCTAACAAGGCATCAGGTCCCCGACAAATTCAGCAAGAGTCCTGAAAAGACTACTCGACGAATTAGTGCCCATTACATTGATTTTTTTTTTTCCAACACCTACCTGAGGAAATTTATTCCTGAGACTTGAAGATGGCTAAAGTACACCTCTTAAAAAAAGGGACAGTATTGTTTTTCCAACACCACAAAACCCCCCAGAAAATTAAAGACCATTTTCACTGACCAGCCTAGTTGCAATGACAGATCACATATAGCAAGAACCTCATTCCGACCTCACAGAACCTAACACCTCACGTGACTTCCACACGCGTTCAGAGCCAAAAAGCTGTGAAACGCACTCCTCCGCTTGTCACACAGATCGCCTCTAGTCCTGACAATGGATCCCAAACTGACATGACCCTTCTTAGACCTTTTTCTGCAGCTTTGACAAAGTGCCCCATGGCGTCTCCGTAGAAACGAACCATAGGTACCGAGGATCACCCCGGGCATGGATAACTACAAGACACTCTTGTGTCCCCATCTTTTACACTCACAGGTTATTAGTCTTGACGCTAAGTCCGACAGTCCCCATTTTCAATGGTGTACCAACAAGGCACAGTTTTTTGTGCCTCTTCCTCTGTCCTGGTCTTCATTACGACTTCACTGACCATCCTCCACTCAAGAACTAGGCCGGTGTCAGGCTTGACGACCTGCATTGTTTACAACGAGTCAGGAACCCAATGACTGCCCGTTTTACTGCATGATGGACTTCAACACACTGTCCAAGTGGGAACCAAAAAAAAAAAAAAGGGAAAAGATTTGTGGGAGTCATGGAATTCCCACGCACGAAATGCAATACCATATCCTGCTCCAATCCAGGACCCCCATTCATATTTAGGCACAAACTGAAAGTGTCACACCTGGAACGAACAGCTGAATCCAAAATACCTGGGAGTTCTATCTCTCAAGATCTCAGCTGGACCAGCCATATCAACTAGCTCCACCAAAAAGGCCAGCAGGCATGATAGGAGTTCCTGAGGTGGGACCTGAGGGTAGCGAACCAGGCAACCAATTCCATTTGCCTACGAAACCCTAGTTTCTCCCCCCACCTCGAATACTTGCAGTACAGTCGGGAACCCGTACACCGCAAACACAACTAAACAGCATGACGCTAGACTCATACAGAGGGGAGCAGCCAGCTACTCAGCAGCCCGCTATGATTTACACCTGTAGCCGTTACTGGTCTGCTCACTGACCTTCCAATGGGAATCCCTGGAGCCCAGGAGGACTAAAGCCAACTACAATGTTTCTACAAGTCTGGGAACAACCTTGTGGACAGTCCCCCCCCATAGGGAGTACACTGACAAACCAGCATCCGCTCAGAAACAAGAGCCACCACTCCAAGAAATTCTGTCACCTTTAGATCAAAAACCGACTTCTCTCCAGATAGCTTCTTCTTTCACCGTACCATCCAGTTTTTGGAATTCTCTCTACCGGCAAGCTGCAAAGCCGAGGTCCCCACTCTGGGCCACATTTCAAAAGGATCTCAGCAAACTTTACTTTTAAACTACGAGCCACCTGTCTGTGTTGTATTGGTGTAAGTGTGTGTTAATGGTTGGCGGCCTGGCTAGTCTAATTCTTTCTTCTGGGGCAAGTATAGAGCTCAGTGTCCCCTCTTGGAAAGTGAACGTGGGTACCTTCCTGCAGCTCCACACTTAGCTCTGTGTGTGTGTGTGTGTGTGTGTGTGTGTGATGTAAGGCTTGCGGGGGTAGGAAGTTGGGGGGAAGAGTGTGGTATTAATGCGTCTTTTTAAAAACAAGAAAGTAGGATAAAAAAAAAAAAAATGCGCACACCCGTGTCACTTAAAGTCTATGGAGACGACGTGACGATTGATTTGAAGATCTGAAGACCATTCAAGCAATTTTTTCAGAGATACAATACTGGCTGACTCCATGAACCGACTTCAAAAAGTGAGAATGGAATAGAAAGCCCTGCCTGGCAATGAAATAATGCGCAGCCTTTCATCGGAGAGACTCATATAGGATGTACTGCCCTGGGACATGCAGGAGTTTAAAGAAAATGAAGAGAGCAGACACACTGGCAGGCAAGACAATGAGTAAGAACTGGATTACAGCTTGGCAGCATAGGTGCCAACATTGAGGGGTGATCATTCGCATCTTGACATCATATATTTGGGACGCTGGTTCCACTTCCCTCTCAACTCAAATGGAACGTTAGAAAAGAAAATTAAGTACTGTATCCACCACCAAACATGAACAACCAAATCACAAACACACGAAACACGCGTTTTCAGTCCCGTAGGCCTTCTTCAGGCAAGAGAAGCAACACTCAGACAATGAAAATTAAGAATGAGCAAATCACTTGTCTCAATGAATTCGGCTAAAGATGGGCGGTTGAACATGGACATTCTGGAGTGTGTGTGACAATCTTGAGACGGGCCTTGTGTAGACAATACATCATTCCTTGCCTCACTCGGCTTATTGAAAATTGGAAAATTCTATAATGCCCATCACTAAGATTGGACGCGCTGTGCGTGTGTTATTGTAAAAATTGAGTGTTATTGCTGTTCTACTACATTTGTTCCGAAAATACTGGTGGGAATAACGATGGCTGCAACGAAAAATAACTCCCGTCGTCTGCCGTCTGCCGCCAAAAGACAGAGGTGAGTAAGTCAAAAGTTTTCCCCCAAAGTATCGATGAGTTTGTCATGGTATGTGTGGATTGTTCGAGGTCTGGTGCTGGTAACGTTATAGCAGTCAGGCATACGATCAATAGGATTTATACAAAGAAGCACTGTGCTAACGATCTCTTGTAGGCTGTAGACAGCTGGGGTTGTGGCTGGTTCACTCGTCCTGCTCACAGGGTAGAAATAAGTCGGATCCACACACCCACACACACACACCCACACTCAGCCATCCCCGCCCCTCCCCCCCCCCCCCCCCAAATCCCTTATACCTCCTTTTTCACTTTTCACTTCAGTCAAGAGCGTCCCGGCGGACAGAATGCTCATTCATTGCAAACGGAACTATGCAGATTGGTAGTGATGTTATGGTGGAG
>JADBJO010025077.1:0-2500 GCA_016801955.1 Conus betulinus
GATGAACTGACTGGATGAGGCGGATCTAGAGTGTGTTCAAGCATGCTTGAGGTCTGCGATCTCCTCATTGCCCCTCCCATTAACAGCTGCCCCCGTGGATGGCAGAAGCAATGAAAGGCCTACAGACACGGCTATTCCTGTAGGCATCGTACACTTAGCTGATGTCCCAAATGGCCACACTCGGTTGGAAGTAGAAGGACAACGAGGAGTTCCTTTTCTTTAGTAAGTTTAATTTCAACTCCCACCCACTCTGTGCAGTATAAGGCTGTTGAATTTGGTGATTCGTTTTTTTTTTCTTTTTATCAACAATGCAAATGATAATCATTACTCAAAATTAATTATCACTGCATTCATACGATGAAGCGCAGTTATAATGATTATCACTCAAATTAACTATCACTGCATTCATACGATAGAGCGTAATTTCAACGATTATCACTCAAATTAATTATCACTCCATTCATACGATAGAGCGTGATCATGATAATTATCACTCAAATTAATTATCACTCCATTCATACGATAGAGTGTAATTCGTTCTGAAAGATGTCGCCAGAGAAATCATTTTGCTCATAAAAGTGGGCCTCAGCAACGAAACGAAAATACGTCTTTTGGGGGGTTATGCATATGCTGAATCAGATCAGGCACCGCTGAACACCGAACTGACGCGGCAGCAGTGCAGTGTCTCCTCTGGTGGGTTGCCTTATGACGACGCGACATTGACTTGACTTCTCCCTGCGGATTACCGAGCCGGGGCTGTTGCAGGACAAGCCAGGCTGTGGCTGTGGACGGGAAGCCGTACACACACACACACACACACACACACACACACACACACACACACTTCGCATGTTTCTGATACTTCGGTAGGCATACATATGGGTGGGACGTTTTTAGATGTCTAATGTGCGAACATTATCAGCAGATTGTGAACGACAGTTGCAGGCGATGTATTTAATCTTTTTCCCCCCTAACGGTTTCAGTTCTGTTGGGTTAACCTGACAAACATTGAATGTATGCATGCATATATTCGTGAGCGCAGACTCTCTCTCTCTCTCTCTCTCTCTCTCTCTCTCTCTCTCTGATCCTCTCCTATTAGTACTCAGCATTGGTCTGATAATTTTTTTTTTCCCACGTTTATAATGTATATGATAGCGTCTTAGAAGTATTGATAAAGGAAGACACTGTATTCAAATGAATCCCGGAGCAATCGCATTGATCTCGATGTTGTTTGCAGATGACATCATTTTTTGGTCAGAACACCCACACTGGACTTCAAAATCACTGTAGTACACTGACACAGGAGACAGATAAGCTGCAGTTAACAGTGAATCTGGAAAAGACCAGTGCCGTGACTTTTTCGCAATGGCGGACACCCTTCAGCACGTGAAAAATAGCTCAGTTGGTAGAGCGCCGGACTCGTAATCCAAGGGTTCCGGGTTCGAATCTCCGCCGCCGTTTCGGTACAGGGGGATTTTTCCCTCGGAGTTAACATTGGTTCTGACTCCATTTCCCTTACAGTCCTTCGAATGAGACTATAAACCGAGGTTCCGTGTGTGAACGCACGCATAACATCTTGCACACACGTAAAATCCTATCACCAACTTTCGGAAGAGTAGGCCAGTTTTGGCCGTTGGTATGGATGACACGTTACACATAGCATGCACCCTGCGTGAGATATGGAGAGAATGAAGGAAGTGAGAAAATTGAGCGAACGATATTGAACGATACTGACTGGATTTCACGGGAAACGACTGAATGAAGCACCAGCTGGCAGCTCTTCTGTCGGCACTACCCAGGTGGGCAGCCCGTTGTGTAAGCGTTGTGGATTGTAAAGCGCTTAGAGCTTGGTCTCTAGCCGAGAATAGGCGCTATATAAGTATCATCATTATTATTATTATTATTAATTCTGTGCAGATAGGGAAATCATCGTAACTGATTCCTAGAAATATCGTGCCATACTAGTCACCAGGAGATATGAGTTTTGATGTCTGCATATAGTAGTGGTCATTAATGATTACGCTATAGTTCAAATCGTCACACATCGGGTACATGAGAATATCTTTGTATGATTTTTACGTCTCGTCTTGAATGCTGTATATGCATTCACTGAGCGTGCTGCGGTGTTGTTGATGTATGATCTGTTTGAAGTGGAAACGCAACCTTCATTGCGGGAGGGGGACAACAGGCGTTATCGGCAGGGCCAGGCACACGAATCAGCTCGGAGGGGAGGCAGCGCGAGACTGAATTAATCGGCTCCGAAGCCTGGAAAACACGATCGGCGGGGTGGAGCCAGTTCACCTTTAACACTGAATCACTTGCAGCCCAGGCAGGTCAGCTTTCTGCCCTTCCCCATTTCTCTGGCCCACTCTGCCCTGCGCTATTAAAGAGATTCACTCACACACACCGCGCGCGCACGCGCGCGCGGATGCACACACACACACACACACACACACACACACACGCGCGCGCGCGCGCGCGCGCGCCACACACACACACA
>JADBJO010025077.1:7500-24254 GCA_016801955.1 Conus betulinus
ATTCCCTGGCTTTTTTTTTTTTTCTCTCCCGCGCATCTCAGTACCATGGCTTTCACACCATTCATGTCAGCCTCCAAATACCCAGCCACACCCGCGTCATCCTGTCGCAACCCTTTCACCCACCAGTCCCCGGTTTGAAAATATCGCTTCTCCGAAGTTGGCAAGAAGAAGAAGAAGAAGAAGCAGAAGAAGAAGAAGAAGAAGCAGAAGAAGAAGAAGAAGAAGAAGAAGCAGAAGAAGAAGAAAGAAGAAGAAGAAGAAGAAGAAGCAGAAGAAGAAGAAGAAGAAGAAGAAGAAGAAAAAAAAGAAGAAGCAGAAGAAGAAAGAAGAAGAAGAAGAAGAAAAAGAAGAAGAAGAAACAGCAGAAGAAGAAGATTAAGAAGAATAAGAAAGAGAAAAAAGAAGAAGCAGAAGAAGAAGAAGAAAGAAAACGAAGAAGAAGTAGAAGAAGAAAAAGAAGAAGAGAAGCTTGAAGAAAGAGAAAAGAAGAAGAAGAATAAAGAAGAAGAAGATGGTGATGGTGATGGTGATGGTGATGATGATGATGATGATGATGATGATGATGATGACAGCCAGGGAGATAATTTTGATTGAGACGCGTCTTACGCGTCCATTAACGGCGAACAAATAAATGCGTCTCCCTCTCGTTCATCTGATCTGAGATTTTACAGTGGAAAGATTTTTAACAACATTTTCGCGTGTGTTTTTTAGAAGATGTATTTTAAAGGGTTGTACGAATGAATGGCTTGTGAGTTGACGTCAACGCGGTGACAGCCCTGATATGGCCATTTGCGGTCGGCTGGGCTATAAGCAACATTACCCTCACCTCGGACACTGTTGTTTCTTTGTGTGCTATTTTGATATCCCGTCCGAGCAGTTTTGACTGAGTCAAAAGAACGCAACGTTCCTGTCCCAGCGTTCCATAATGTGTTTCGAGATGACAATGTGTCCCACCCTTACCCCCCAACCACCCCCCCCATCCTCAACTTCTTCTATTTCCCTCTTCCACCCACCACCCCATGCATGCCCTGCTTCCACAGCCTACCCACAAGTAGTCGGGGGAATATTGGGGGATCTTCAGTATCGACTGCGTTCCCATGAGCGGGGTAATATTGGGGGATTCTTCAGTATCAGCTGCGTTCCCATGAGCGGGGAAATATTTGGGGATTCTTCAGTATCAACTGCGTTCCCATGAGCGGGGGAATATTGGGGGATTCTTCAGTATCAACTGCGTTTGAGCGGGGGAATATTGGAGGATTCTTCAGTATCAGCTGCGTTCCCATGAGTGGGGAATATTGGGGGATCCTTCAGTATCGACTGCGTTCTCATGAGCGGGAGAATATTGGGGGATTCTTCAGTATCAGCTGCGTTCCCATGAGTGAGGGGAATATTGGGGGATTCTTCAGTATCGACTGCGTTCCTATGAGCGGGTTAATATTGGGGGATTCTTCAGTAACGACTGCGTTCCCAGGAGCGGAGGAATATTGGGGGATTCTTCTTCAGTATCAGCTGCGTTCCCATGAGCGGGGGAATATTGGGAGATTCTTCAGTATCAACTGTGTTCCCATGAGCGCGGAGAGTATTGGGGGATTCTTCAGTATCAACTGCGTTTCCCAGGAGCGGGTTAATATTGGGGGATTCTTCAGTATCAACTGCGTTCCCATGAGCGGGGGAATATTGGGGGATTCTTCAGGTATAGCATCTGCGTTCCCATGAACGGGTTAATATTGGGGGATTCTTCAGTATCAGCTGCGTTTCCATGAGCGGGGAAATATTGGGGGGATTCTTCAGTATCAACTGCGTTTCCCATGAGCGGGGTAATATTTGGGGATTCTTCAGTATATCAGCTGCGTTCCCATGAGCGGGGGGAATATTGGGGGATTCTTCAGTATCAACTGCGTTCCCATGAGCGGGTTAATATTAGGAGATTCTTCAGTATCAACTGCGTTCCCATGAGCGGGGGAATATTTGGGGATTCCTCAGTATCAACTGTGTTCCCATTATCGGGGGAATATTGGGGGATTCTTCAGTATCAACTGCTTTCCCATGAGCGGGAGAATATTGGGGGATTCTTCAGTATCAGCTGCGTTCCCATGAGCGGGGGAATATTGGGGGATTCTTCAGTATCAACTGCGTTCCCATTATCAGGGGAATATTGGGGGATTCTTCAGTATCAACTGTGGTCCCACCGACTGGGAAATCTATATTCTTTCTTTTTCTGCTGGTCACACTATCTCTTTTTTCTGCGATTGTAATCCATTGTTTTGTCTTTATTCTGGAAAGACTTGGTATCTTGGGGGGATTTTTTCCCAACAATGGCGAGTAGGAAATAAAAGGATTTTTGACAATTGCCAGTTTCTTTTTTGTTCTAACCTGGCGAGTAAGAAATAAATGGATTTTTTTAAACAACTGCCAGCGTCTTTGCCTGGCGAGTAGGAAATAAAGGGATTTTTTGACAATTGCCAGCGTGTTTGTTCTGATCTGGCGCCAAAGAAAATGAAAGCGCACACATTATCCAGAGCGGGCACTAGCTGTGCATTTAGCCATGTTTTTATCTATACAGTCTTTACGAACCTTTTTCGTCGTCGCATTTTATATTTTAATAATTTTGTTTTGCTTCAGAAAATCACTGGTTCTACGTGATGGCATCCCTTGACTGCAGTGAAACTGAAATACGACACACACACGTATGCACGCGCGCGCACACACAACACGCGCGTAGACACACACGCACACACACACACACACACACACACACACACACACACACACACACACACACACGTACACCGCACACACACACACACACACACACACACACACACACACACACACACACACACACACACACACGTACACCGCACACCACACACACACACACACACACACACACACACACACACACACACACACACACACACACACGTACACACACACGTACACACACACACACACACACACACACACACACCACACACACACACACACACACCACACACCACTGGCCTGCAGGTTTGCTTCGCTGTCCGTGTCAAGCGGAGAACACATGTTTGTTGTCAGCTGTCTGTTTCACGTGCGGGGTTGAGTTACACAGCAAGATGTCAGGACAGAACGGGCGGGTGAGGGGGAGGAGTGGGGGGGGAGGGGGGGGGGGGTGATGGAAGGATGCGATGACAGATCGACCACGCGGCACTGTGCCACGATGACTGTACGGCTGGGGGTGATCCGTGCTGAGATCGTTGCTGTTGTCTTCGCAGTGTTTCAAGCTTATATGGGAAGGCTGTGTGTGGGTGACATTATGCATAGGCCTATGATCATGGTAATGGTGCATCGCGTCGGGGAAAGTGACAGGTTTTCTAACCAACGATTCCAATCACCTGGTGTTGCTGTAGCATTTCTGGTTTTCTCAACCAAGGATTCCAGTACCTGGTGTTGCTATAGCACTTCTGGTTTTCTCAGCCAAGGATTCTGGTGATATTCCGTGTTACTAGAGCACTTCTGGTTTTCTCAACTAAGGATTCTGGTCATCTCTCGTGTTGCTATAGCACTTCTCTGGATTTCTCAGCCAAGGATTCCCAGATATTTCTTGTTGCTATAGCACTTTCTGGTTTTCTCAACTAAGGATTCTGGTCATCTCTCGTGTTGCTATAGCACTTCTGGTTTTCTCAGCCAAGGATTCTGGTCATCTCTCGTGTTGCTATAGCACTTCTGGTTTTCTCAGCCAAGGATTCCAGATATTTCTTGTTGCTATAGCACTTCTGGTTTTTCTCAACTAAGGATTCTGGTCATCTCTCGTGTTGCTATAGCACTTCTGGTTTTCTCAGCCAAGGATTCTGGTCATCTCTCGTGTTGCTATAGCACTTCTGGTTTTCTCAGCCAAGGATTCTGGTCATCTCTCGTGTTGCTATAGCACTTCTGGTTTTCCTCAACTAAGGATTCTGGTGATATTCCGTGTTACTAGAGCACTTCTGGTTTTTCTCAACCAAGGATTCCAGTCATCTCTCGTGTTGCTAGAGTACTTATGGTTTTTCTCAACCAACGATTCCACTTATCTCGTGTTGCTATAGCACTTCTGGTTTTCCTCAACCAAGGATTCCAATCATCTCGTGTTGTTAGAGCACTTCTGGTTTTTCTCAATCAAGGATTCCAGATATCCCGTGTTGCTATAGCACTTCTGGTTTTCTCAACCAAGGATTCCTGTCATCTTTCATGTTGCTGTAACACTTCTGGTTTTCTCACCCAAGGATTCCTGTCATCTTTCATGTTGCTGTAGCACTTCTGGTTTTTCAACAAGGATTCCTGTCATCTTTCATGGTGCTGTAGCACTTCTGGTTTTCTCAACCAAGGATTCCTGTCATCTTTCGTGTTGCTGTAGCACTTCTGGTTTTTCCCTCAACCAAGGATTCCTGTCATATTTCATGTTGCTGTAGCACTTCTGGTTTTCTCAACCAAGGATTCCTGTCATATTTCATGTTGCTGTAGCACTTCTGGTGTTCTCAACCAAGGATTCCAATCATCTCATGTTGCTATAACACTTCTTTTTTTTTGTTTTTTTTTTTTTTTTTTTCCGACCAAGCAGCTTTACTGTTTCGCTTGCCTGTCTCTATGGAATTAGCCTAAAAGATAGTCTGGTCACGGCTGAAAGTTCCTTTGTTGGTTCCGACTGTGTCCAACTACGTTGTCCGGTTTGAGGTAAGCTAGTTCTTGTCCGATTATGTTATGCACACAACAATGGCTTTTGAGGAGATCGGTAGTGAGTGAGGTGCATTATTTTTTTAAATTCATTTTGTTAGTTGTAGACCTAGTTTAGTTCTACATCGTGAAATCTTCAAAATACAGAGAAAAGCAAGGCCTTGTAAAGAAATAGAATTTGTTTTTACGAGAATCGAATAGAATTTGTTTTACGAGAATCGCTTGCATGCTTCTGTACAATGGAGCAACAAAAAATACTGTTGGTTTGCTGTACGTTCTACTTTCTTGTGCCAGAAAGGGTTGGTTTTTTTTCATTAAGTGTATGATGTGATAGATAAAATACTGTCAATACACGTGTAATATTATCATTATGGAAAACTACTGTGGCTGTGTCATTTTGCAATTCTACTTAATTTCTGATCATTTTCGTAACAATATCGCTGTCTTAGATTATGTTATTTATATTTGGGGGGAAAAACTTGTGCCTGTTTCCCCATCTCATCTGTGTGGGGGACAAAATATTCTAGGCTGATTTACTGCGTGCGCGCATGCTGGTCCTACCGACTCAAAGGAAATTAGTATTGCATAGGATTAGGGTTAGGGTTGTTTGGATTCAGGATTATGATTAGACTTAGAACCGGAGTAAGGGTTAGGTTTAAGGTTAGATTGGGCTGTGTCAAGTTTCTGAGCGCATGCAGTGTTTGAGGAAGATAGGCACAGCAAACCCGTTTCCTGTTCTCTACCGAACAATAGAGGCACACATTTGCATTTGCCCCCCAGAGAGTGGTGACTTGGTCAATTGGCACTGACATTATTCTGAAGGTTACCCCCAGAACTTCAATCATACGGGGAAAAATCTTCGATTACTGCCGCTTTTTATTGGACAAGAAGCTCCCAAATGTTGAGAGAAGGGGGCTGTGTTTGTACTTTAACCCAAAACACACACACACACACACACACACACACACACCCACACCCACCGGCACGCACGCACGCACGCATGCATGCACGCACACACACACACACACACACACACACGCGCGCAGCGCGCGCGCGCGCGCGCGCGCGCGCGCACGCACTGCACACGCGCACCGCACGCACGCACGCACGCATGCACGCACGCACGCACACACACACACACACACACAGCGCGCGCCCATATGCCCTATTTAGGTATTTCCCGAACTGTCATTGTCGTGTGCCCTAATCAAAGCATGTTTGTGTGTTTTGTTTTTTTTTTAATGTAAAATAAACCCTGCATACATCGTTCTATGCCATCATCATCCACATAACTAGGCCTACTTTAAAATCTTGCTGATCTTTCCTAGCGTCGTTTTCGAGTGTTCTGTAAAATAAACCTTCCATACATCGTCCTGTCTCATCATCATCCATAAAGACACCTTAAACCTGGTTACAATTTGTTTAGCGTCGTTTCCGAGTTTCTCTGGCGTGTGAGGAAACGTTTGTAGGAATCTTGTTACCCAAATTCATTGCCAAATTTACCCAGCAAACAGCGTCACACAGGTTGCCATTTTCCTACACACCAACTTGCAGGTGTCGGGAGAGACACTCCGAAGGTGATTAAGTGACATCGGTGGTCCTGTCCTGTGTGCGTGTCTTTCATGGTGACAACAGGTCATTGTGACTAAACTAGTATCAGGTGAAAAACGACACCTGATTCAAAATGAAATGTTGAAGTTTTGTGTGTGTGTGTGTGAGAGAGTTGAAGAGAGAGAGAGAGAGAGAGAGAGAGAGAGAACATACCATTTAAAAAGAACAGCCCTGACTGAACGACGGAAAATGGTGAAATTATTAAAGCCCGCCCCAAAATACGATAGAACATGGGATAGTGACGCACGGTTTTTCTGCGCTCGTAGGCGAACACAGCGGAATATCGAGAAGGCACCCCGCGTGAGAAGTGTTCGCCGACGGTCAGGTAAAACAAGCAGACAGACAAGAACTCAGTGCGACGCTAGCCTTGAAAGAGAGCGGACTAGCTGACTTGTAGGTTAACTAGGGAGTTCGACACTCGGCCTTTGAGGGGAAGCGGTACTAAGCTAATTTTGTAGTTAGGGAGTTACCTTCGAGCTACGTCGTACTACAGTGACAGTAACCTGAGGTGAACCCACAGTGACAGACCCAGTTTGCTAGGCCAGCCTCCTTTTCATAGGAGGGACAGTTTTGCCCTAGCTTCCATATCACATTCCGCGACAGGACATTACGCCTAGACGGACGGTTACAGAACGGTAAAACGGCTAGGCGGCTTTGACAGTGCCACTGCTGGGCCCGGATACTGACAGTGGCAGTGACAGTGACAGACTCAACTTGGTAGCTCATGCCAGTGAAGGGCTTGGAAAGAATCCTGATGAACCCCCAAGCCAGAGTCTGGACTGACCAGGTAAGGTAGAGTGCGTGTGCGTGAGTGCAAAAGTGCTAGGTATATAAACGAACTTCCCATAAGTGTAGGGAAAACACTTCATTGGTGTCAGGGAGTGGGATGTTACTTAGCACTTTTCAGTTGGTACAACAACCCTAGCTGTAAGTTAACAACAAACGAAGGTTGTTTAATGCGTTGGGTGTTGGTTGTGTTTTTACACAGACTGGGTACTAGTTATATACTCCACACTAGCACTTTCCAGTCGCTCCCATTTATAAAAGGGAGAAAGATTTATTTCAGTACATCTTAGGGCTGAATGTAACACAGCTTCTCTGGATTGGAGCAGTGTGCAGCGTGGTGTGTTTCAGGGAAAAGGAAGGGGGAATTTACATTATCCCATGATGATGTCCGTTTCCTTGTGGCAAACCCAGTGACGACCTGCTTGCACTGATTGATTTTGGAACGCAGCAGGGGGGGCCATGGGAGAATTTAAAATAGAGCCCCAAATAGCCTCCGCATTAGGGGAAGAAAGGAAGAGTACTACTCCCTTACCCACACATGGATGAGCAGCAGTCCATGGATGATTTCTGGTCCTCTATTCACTCGGGGGCAAGCAAAAGCATAAGTCGAGTTGCTGAACCCCGTGATGCCAGTATTTTCTTGCTCGCTGAGCTGCCACCCATTTCCGACTCATCCACCAAATTTTTGTGGACCACCTCGTTGAGTTGGAAGTGGCTCTTCTGGGTCTGCTGAAAAATTGGAACCCCATCCCCTTCAGCAATGGTGAGAAAGCATCACCAGGAAGGAGCGAGGTCTTTTAGACTTGATTACTCAGATCGAGGACACGACAAGTCGCGGAGGTCTGCGTCTTTTGTCAGGGTCAGCCTCTAGCAGACCAGCGTTGCCGTTGCACAGATTTGGGTCAGAGTCTCTGACGTGGGGACACAAGCAGAGTCTGAAGCAGTCGAATCCTGAAGCAAGGTCACAGGGACGACGGCATGGACACCATGACGGGACTTTAGACATAAAGATTCAAGGCATCCCTCTTTCCCCCATACTCAAGTAGGTTCAGGTCGCCAGCATCAACTGACCACATTCGTCAAGATTTTGCTGGAGATCATGACCAAGAGCAAAGAGATGGGGAGGGGCGTCTGTATAGTGGCAGGAGGCATGATGGACGACAACGGGCCCCGTCGAGCTCTCCCCTGCCCTCGAGAGTAACTTGGAGCAGACACCAAAGGTCTAGTTCACACGAAACAGGTTTTAACTGCCATGACCACCACGGCTGCGCTGAGAGCGAGTCAGAATTGTATTCTGACTCCCTCAGACAGCAGCATGGAAAACAGTCCTGATAGTGCACCCCCATTCTGGACCGGACACAAAATAACGTCAAGAGCATGAAAAGCTAATAACTTGAAAAAGCAAGAGATGGAAAAAGGGGAAAGTGCGGGTGGGAGAGAGACAGGCAAAACTAATTAATGGGGAAGTTCCAGCAAGGCCCGCCAAGGGCGGACCCCTGGAGGGTATTCGTAAATAAAAAATTGCTTGTCCTAAACAAAGGGTCAAAAAACGTATGGCATAGGGAAAAAAAAGGTGGGGGACAAAAAAGTGAAGGGATAAGTCGAAGAAAAGAAGCCTTCGAGAAGAAAAGGAAGGAGAAAAAAAAAGGACAAGCTAGGGTCGGCATAAAATAAAATAAAAAATAAACAAAAAGGAGGGGGCTGGGAGGCGAGTGGGCCGCAAAATTTTGGGGGGAAACGAGCTGGGTGATAATCAGGGAAGGGGGGACGAAAGAGAAAAGATAGCATGGAAAGGGGAGAAATAAAATGAGTGGCGACTGGGAGTCGGGGGTGAGTGAGGAGAGAAGGAGGAGAGGACACACAGGAGGTCGAACCGAAAATGATAAGGAGCGGGGGGGCGAGGATACAAAACCTAAAAGGGGGGATACGGGTTGTGGAAAAAAAGAAGGTCAGCACGACACAAGGAATCCTAGGGACAGGACGAAGACGCTATAAAGGGATAGAAAAACGGGCAGAATAACGGGTGATATAAAAAAAGGTCAAACGAGGCGCGGATTTGGAGAGCGTACGGAGAGGGGAAGGGTGCTGTATATAAAATCACTGGGCGAAAGGACGTAAAAAACAACGATTTCCCTTTTTTCCTGGCTTTTTTTATTCCAGGTCAGCTATTCTTTTGTACATAGTGTTAATCAGTTTTTGGTAACATCTGGACCGCTCGGCTGTAGCTTGTAGCCAAAGCAAGTGGAAAGCACGGCTCAGGACTTTGACAGCCCAATGTGTGCAAATATAATACCTGATGGCTTCTACGTGCAAAGCGCAGGGGGGAAGTTGGGCACAGGAAGAAAGAATACGAGCAGTCGATTACCAGGAAAAGGGCATGCAGAGAAGGCAGCGAAAAATGTCTGGCAAATAATGGTAATAAAGAAGGGGGACGAGAGCAGAGAAAAGGAGAGAAGACAGGCACAGAACAAAAGAAGAACAAGAAAAAAAAGAAAGGTGAAGACACAGACCCTAACAGCATTGAAATACAAACAATCACAACATCATCACAACACATCAAAAAGGTTCACAAATTTCCTTTCGGACACATGGCAAAATCCTGCTATGTGAGTCAGAAGCGCAGGGATAATGACCACATGGATGCAGAGACGTAAATAGACCAAACGAAATGAAAGGTAGTCCATGAGGTATACAAACGACTTCAGGTAAAAGACAAGATCCGAAGGCCCATAATGGTTAGCATAACAACCCGCACTGTAAACAGAAGGACTCAAATGAACAACCTCCGAATCTGTTAACCTAAGATGCTCTGGACCTCAACTTCCGCAATGACACAAGCAGCCTGCTGTCCACACACCTTGGGGTGTGTCCATGCAGGGAGAAAGGATTAGGTGCAGGCGTAATCTTCACCAAGGGCAATTTCTAGTTAGGCGTATGCCTAAAAGGGTGTTTGTATTCGACATTCATCAATCGAAGTCGGGCCAGCGATATTGCTGGGACGCGCAATTGGTTGGACAAGGGGCAGTGCGGCGGCTGGGGGGTAAGAGGATGCGGGTACATAGATAAAAGCCAGGGTATCGATAGATTGGGGTGGGTGGATATGGGCGAGATAAAAGCAATGTCAGAGCTGGTGGGCGCAGGGGAGCGGAGAACTGAACACGTGGGAGCGACTCAGTGGGAGAGTCGGTTTGAGCACGGGGATTCCTCAGGTAACCAGATGTCAAGGGTGCATGTAAGATCTCGTTCTATGCTGCAGTATTTCTCCAGGTAAAATAGGAGTTTATGTGAAAGCATGTCGTGTTCCTGGCTGTAGGAAACACCAGCGATAAAATTGCACAATGTCGGAGAAGAGAGAGTTGAATTAGACAGATCAGGTCTCATTGCTCGGACACTGTTATGTTCATACGCTAAGGCGAAGGGTCAAGTTTAACTACACACTGTACAAGACACTGGAACCTGATGGTGCGCCTTCATTGTGAATTGGCGGGGGCAACGGGGTGTGTGGGTGGTGTGAATTGATAGTAGTGGCGTGGGCGTGCTGATGTGTGGAAGGGGTTGTGGTTGTTGCTACAGGATTGGAACTGAAGATCGGACACCATTGAACTGAGTGGGGTCTTTCGGATGGTGATGTCCCGGGGTGTACAGATCTAGCGGTGTTTTTTGTTTTGTTTGTTGTAAATGTTGGGAACTGCATGAATGTGTAGGCTCATGCGTGTTCTGAGATGTGTTATCAGTGTGGAAAGATTTGGTTTTAAACGATGTTACCCATTTCGTGTGTCGCATGTGTCTATTGTTAGCAAAAATTGTAGATTGTGATCGGGTCTGTGGGTGTTCCTGCTGTTGATCTGATTGTGAATGAATATTGAGGACATAAGGTAAAGATGTCCTATGACCTAGAAGTTGGTTTGTTTAGTCCTCGTTGTTTGGTGTAGAGTGATACGTGTGCTCTTAATAACGTATGAAAGATTGATGTGTGAACGTGTGTGTAGTGTGCTGTGTGTTTGCCACATGCGGTTTGTCTTAGCCCTGATATGGTACCTTGTGCTGGATGGCTCGCTTTGAAAATCCGCATGTCCTTCTACCCTGGTCTACCACCTAGGCAATTACGACAGTGGTCCATGCGTTGTGGTGCGCGGCGTGCGCAGCCGCAATGTCGATCTGTAGATGTGGTCGGTGGTCCGTTTGTGGATGTGCGTGGTGTCGTCTTTAGTGGTGGTGGGTACATGGTGTAAGTCACTGACTCCAACGTGTAAGTATATGTGTCTGAGTCTATACTGTGAACGGGGTACTAGTTTGGCAGCGTGGAGTTTAGACGTTAGATTAAGATGGACGGATAGCAGGGGGGACAAAGGGAAATGTTCCACCTCGTCACAGATGGCAGACCAGATTGTCGCGATCTGCATGATGCTAGCCTGTGCCTTAAACGTCGTGCGAGTTCAGCTGTGAATATCGGCATCACGATGGCAGCGCTTTTGTCTTTTTGAATCAGTGAATTTTACATTATATTGTCCAGTTTGATCTATGCACAAGCTTTCACCTGAGACGCACACTTACTAGGTACAGCAATTGAGTGCCTCGGCAAAGGACCGTGACGACTTTGTACCGTGCTTTGGGTCAGTACTTACGGGTTAAAAAGACGACAAACCAGGAGCTCACCCCTTTCCATATTACCGAAATAGCGCATGGTACTCTACTTGCATACCGTGGTGTCATTCTTCCGGTGGGGCTTTGATGGTTTTAGGGAAAGAATCCCATTTATGTTTGTTCCATTTAAAGATGCTTCCTTTTCCCTAGTTAATTTGTAAGCGGGCTTAGTCTTATTGAGTGAAAGGAGGCTCAATGCGGCTTCATAAATAAAATCAGTGGTCGATCATTATGGTGCAGGGGTGGCGATTGGGGGGGGGGGGGGGGGGGGGGGGAGGGGGGTGGTGGGGGGGTGGGGGGGGGTGGGGTTGGGGTGTGGGGATGGGGAGCAGGGGGGTGCATCATGACAGGGGGGGGGGTCCGTGACATGTGCTATCATCATCATCATAACATCATTTCTATACTATATGCAACTGTATGGTGACCTTTGCCTGTTGTGTGGATTGTAGACATTCTGATTCAATTTAGCATTTGCTAGGCATGCCGCTAGATGAACTTTTTCATAGCACCGTGATTAGCACGAGTAGTTCAGCACAGAGAAGTACGTGAGCATCCCCTGTAGAGTGAGACGACGCAAGTTCATGCACGAGAGATGCGTCGGAACACATCGAAAATCTGTTTATATGGTGTGGCATATCGCAGTCATCAGAATACTAGCATGACAGACCTGCCCGAGCAGGGGTAGGAGTAAGAGCGGAAAGAACAGACAGCACACACCGCCAGCAGCTGGGCGGGCGCGCGCAGCGCACGCTGCGCACGAGAACAGCGAAGCACCCTAAAGCACACGTCGCTACGGCACTGGCGCGCAGCCTAACGCATGCAGCATCTGCCAGCAGCACTTGTCTACCTCAGCACACAGAAGTGACACGAGTCATCGCAACACTACCACTGTAGACGTCGGCGCGTGCCTTCGGACTGTAGAATCTGTAAGCACGTCACACACCACATCTGACACGCCTCCCAGAAACACAAACAACAAACACATCAACACAGGAGATCGCCGTTGGGATGGAGACGGGCTGAGCACATGTGATGTAGGTGCATCTGGTGTGGAAAGTTCAAGACTGCGCCAATCTGTGTCTTTTATAAAGCAGACCTAGAAAGAACCCTTTGTCAACCGGCGTGGCGCTGCTCTGTACAGGCTGGCCAGCCATCCAAGATTACGTCACAGACACTGATCAGGCAGTCCGTCGTCCTAGCCCTGTGAACTCGACACACACAGGACAACACAACAACAGCACCGTACACAACACTAGAGAGACGGACAGAAAACGAGAAAGCACGCAACTGGTGAGTAAACGTCAATGCATGATCTGACGGACAAAGTACCAGTGCTTTTTCCTCTCTCTCTCTCTCTCTCTCTCTCTCTCTCTCTCTCTCTCTGCTCTCTCTCTCTTGTCGTCGTCATCGTATTCTCGTCGTCATCGTTTGTCGTCATCCATCGTCGTCATCATCATCATCATCATCATCATCATCATCATCATCATCCATCAATCACTTCTTCTTCTTCTTCTTCTTCTTCTTATTCTTCTTCTCTTCTTCTTGCATTCGATCATCATCTCATCATCACCATCATCATCATCATCATCCATTATGATGGCCGTCGTCGTCGTCGTCCTTCTTTTTGCATTCGATCATCATCATCATCATCATTCCTCATCATGGTCGTTCTCGTCGTCTTCTTTTTGCATTGGATCATCATCGTATCATCATCATCATCATCATCATCATCATCATCATGGTCGTCGTCGTCGACGACGTCGTCATCATTATCATTAGCTGAATGATTTTTTTCTTCACTATTTTTTTTTTCTTTTTCATTTTCCTTGTATGTATTGTCTTCTTCTTCTTCTTCTTCTTCTTTCTTCTTCTTCTCTTAGACTATCAATCATTTCCTTCCCTCCTCTCTCCTTCCTCCTCTCCTCCTCCTCCTCTTTCTCTCCTCTCCTCCTCACCAGCCACCTCCACCACCCATCCACCACCACCACCACCACACCACATCATCATCATCATCATCCATCATAATCATCATCATCATGCATCATCATCATCATCATCATCACCATCATCGTCATTTACTTCTTCTTTTTTCTTCTTTGTTTTTGGCATTGTTGTTCTTGGCTTTTTTCCCCCTCCTCCTCCTCCTCTTCCTCCTCCTCCTCCTCCGGCTAAATCCACATGTACCCTCATTAGGGAATGTTACTGATGGAACGAGAAGCCCCTGATTTTACCTTTGACCTTTCCTCCGTAAATAGGTTATCTCTGTCTGTTTCTGCGGATAATTGTGCATATAGCCCTCTTCCTCTTCCTCCCCCTCCACATCGCTTCTCCTCCTCCTTCCCCTCCTTCTCTTCTCTTCTCTTCTTCCTCCTCATCCTCCTCCCCATTTTTTACTCCTCCTCCTTCTCTTCTCTCCCTCTCTGCTGCCCTCCTTCTCTAGTAGCTTCTTCGTCTGCCTCCCCCTTGTTCCTACTCCTCGCCCTCTCTCCCCCCTGTCCCCCCCTTCTCTTTTCCTCCTGCACCCTCTCTTCGTTCTTCTCCTTCAATCTCCTCTCTTCCCTTCGTTTCTTCCATGCTGCTTCTTTTCTCTTCTTTTTCTAGTCCTCTTCTCTCTTCTTCTGCCCTTTTCTTTTTTCTTCCTTCTTCCCTCCTTCTTGCCTTCTCCTCATTGCTTCTTCCTCTTCCCACTCTGTTTCTTCTTCCCCTTTCCTCCTTCCCACCATCACATTTAACTCCCAAAAACACCCCCCCCCCCCCCCCCCCCTCCGTCTTCTCTCTTCCTCTTTCCTCAGACCATCCTTCATCTCCTCCTCCTCCGTCTATTTCCCCTCTTCTTCCTTCTTCTCCTTCTTCCTTGTTTTCTTGTTTCTTCTCCTCCGTTTTTCTTGTCGTGCCTTCACCTCTCCTCTCCTCCTTCGCCTTCTCCCCCCACATTTTCTGTCTTTCCGCACCTACACCTGCACCATCCTAGCCTTATCTCCCTCTCCCTCTCTCTCTTTCCACCACCTCTACTCCCTTTTCCTCATCCCACCCCTACTTCTTCTTATCCTTCCGTCCGCTACATCCACGAGTCCACCTCCGTCTTCTTTTTTCATACTCCCTCTGCCTTCTCCGTAACCCTTCCTTATCCCTCCTTCTCCTTCTCCACATGATTCCTCCATTCCTCCTCTCCATGTTTCGCCTGGTATTCTTCCTGTCGATCTCTCCGTCACCCAACTTTGGATTTTTATTCACTCTCCCTCCGTCCTCAATCCGTCCTCCTTCCTGTTTCCTTCTCCTTCTCCGCGCTACAGTCGCCAAATTGTCTTCATCTTGCACTCTTCCTCGTCTCCTTGTCTACATCTTTACTCTTTCATCGTCCTTCCTTCTGATCATCTTTACTCTTCCTAGTCTTCCTTGTCTACATCTTTACTCTTCTCCTCGTCTTCCCTTGGCTCTACATCTTTACTCTTCCGCGTCTTTCCTGTCTACATCTTACTCTTCCTCGCTTCCTGCGTCTACATCTTTACTCTTCCCCTCGGCCGCGCTCGGTATACCACCTTATTCACTCTCCATCCCCACACACTCACCGTCCTTCCCTGTCTACAA
Source organism: Conus betulinus (assembly GCA_016801955.1). Taxonomy (NCBI): domain Eukaryota; kingdom Metazoa; phylum Mollusca; class Gastropoda; order Neogastropoda; family Conidae; genus Conus; species Conus betulinus. The sequence goes on from JADBJO010025077.1 coordinate 22,822, forward strand.
CTCTTTCATCTTCCTCGTCCCTTGTCTAATCATTTAACCATCCTTCCGCGCTTCCTTATGTCCGTCAATCGTTACTCTATCGCCTCTGCTCTCATCCTTTGCCTAAGTGTTCGTTTAATCTTCATCGTGTCCTATCGTTCTTACCCTTCTCGTACACAAGTCTTTACTCTTCCTCGTCTTCTCTTGTCTACAATATTCTAATCTCCTCGTAACTTCCTTTAATAATCTTTACTCTGTCTTCTCGTCTGTTCCTAACGCTACATCCTTCACACGTCGTCCTTTACTGGGTCTTCCTTGTCTACATCTTTAGTTGGGCTTCGCATCCGTCTTCCTCATGATCGCCGAAGAGCCCTTATGTGACCATAGTTGAATGCGACCGTCATTTACCGTATTTATAATAATCTCTTTGTTTTGTCATCTATGCATTTATTTTCTTCAATTTATTTGTGTAATTTTCGTCATATATTTTATTTATTATATACATTTTGGTTTGTTTATGCAATGTACTTATTCCAGTCTAAGGACGTCTGAAATCTTTCCTTACTAATACCACTTTCACTTTCACCATTGACATCGTCTTAAAATGTCTTTTTTTTTTTGTTTTTTTTTTGTTCTTAGGCCCTTTTCTGTATTCTTTGTATCTAGCTCATAAGCGTCCTGTTAGGCTTTGCCATGTCTAAAGAGATGACATCCCGAGTTTTTTTTTCTTCATTGATTTTAGTGCAACCCATGGATAACACGTTATCTGTAAGGACAGAGGAAAAAAAAATTATTGAATGAACAACAATAGGACATTTCTTTTATGGCATAAATACATTAGACAACACTGCCGCAAAGAACTTCTGATTGACAAATACAAAAAATGCACACGTATCAAAAAGGCCCCATCAATCCATACATTTCGATACAGGTCTTCGTGATAACTAACTTGATTTAACTGGATTTTTTAAAAGAAAAAAACATTTTGATGTATTTATTAATTAATACATATGTATTCATTTGTCTTCGTCAGTTTTAAAGTAACATCCTGACCATCAGAAAAATCTACGCTACGGGACATTCTTCGGGCTTCTCGGGGGGCGGGGGGGGGGGGGGGGTTCCTCCCAGTTTTTTTTTTTTTTTTTTGTTGACCTGCTTCTGATGTCTTTATTTTCACACCTCAACACAGCAGAGAACATTCGCCCTGCGCCTGGTACATAAAAACCCTCTAAAATTCTGTCTTTAGGATGATATCGAAACACAACAGCATTTTGCTTGTTTTGTATAGTGGACGATGGACGTATTCTTCTGCAATCTGGATGACTCGGGAATTAAGGGCTAACCTTGTTATAATTCCTAAGTCATCCTTCATAGAATAGGAACTTGTAATTTAAACAAGCTTAGCATAGGGATCGGTGGGGGGGGGTGGGTGGGTGGGGGGGTGGTGTTTGACA
>JADBJO010025078.1:0-15000 GCA_016801955.1 Conus betulinus
ATGGGGTTACTATATTTCGTGGGGTATGTTTCACTTCTGCAGTCACAAAGAGCATTATGATTGGTTTCTATAATGTCAGTGTTCACTGCTGCCGCACAAAGCAGCATTAGTATACAGAGTTATGAGCATGTCATTGTGGTCGCTGTAGCAGCACGGAACAACATTAGTATAAGTTATGTATGGCATGTCAGTTTTTGCATTTAGCCACACAAAACAGCACTATATAGAGTTATGGGCCTGCCAGTGTTTTCAGTTAGCAACACAAAGCAACATTAGTATAGAGTTATGGGCACTTTCAGTGTTTCATTTAGCAACACAAAGCAGCACTAGTATAGAGTCATGGCATGCAGTGTTTCAGTTAGCAACACAAAGCACACTTAGTATAGAGTTAGGGCACGTCAATGTTTCAGTTAGCAGCACAGAACAGCATTAGTATAAAGTTATAGACAGGTCATTTTCCCAGCATGGCAGCACAAATTGTCACCATTGTTTATATAATCCAATACATGGCCTGAAAGAGAAGATGAATTTCCGTGTCAACAGGCACAGGTAACTGCAGGATGCGTTACGTTGTTGATCACTATCTACACTGGTGAACAGGTGCCCGCCCTGATCGTTTCTGGTGTTACTCTAGTAAGGAAATGGTTCACGTCGCTGTGTGATTATTTACAATACCCGAAGTGTTTGCCTCCCTGCCTGGGTACGATGTGTCTTGGGGCGATCTGTAGGTCTGACGGCTACCTGAATGCAGGCGCCATTGTCCAGACGAATTCCCCGTGCTTTAGGTGCTTTAGTTCTTGCTGGGAGACCTAGCAGCGTGGTCGTCTCTCCCCACGTCTGTTGTTTCATGCGGTCAGGCTTTGCCCACAGTGAAAGGTGGACAGCCGTGGAATCCGAAGAAGGGGCATGGAGCAAAGCACAGGGGGCAGCTGGTGGCCCGCTGTGTGCAGTGACGATGATGAACAATGCAGTGATGATGATGATGATATGATGATGATGATGATGATGATGATGATGAACAATACAGTGATAATGATGACAATGCAGTGATGAATGAACAATGCAGTGATGATGATGATGATGATGATGAACAATACAGTGATGATGATGATGAACAATGCAGTGATGATGATGAACAATACAGTGATGATGATGATGAACAATACAGTGATAATGATGAACAATGCAGTGATGATGATGATGGACAGTGCAGTGATGATGATGAATAGTGCAGTTATGATGACGCGGTGTGTGGGGAACAATGCAGTGATGATGGTGAACAATGCAGTGATGATGGTGAACAATGCAGTGATGATGTGAACAATGCAGTGATGATGACGAACAATGCAGTGATGATGATGAACAATGCAGTGATGATGACACAGTGTGTGGGAACATGCAGTGATGATGGTGAACAATGCAATGATGATGGTGAACAATGCAGAGATGATGATGCGGTGTGTGTGGGAACAATGCAGTGATGATGATGATGAACAATGCAGTGATGATGATGATGATGATGATGATGATGATGATGATGAACAATGCAGTGTTGATGATGAACAATGCAGTGACGATGATGAACAATGCAGTGATGATGGTGAACAATGCAGTGATGATGATGATGATGATGATGATGATGATGATGAATGACGATGATGATGATGATGATGATGATGATGATGAGATGATGATGAAACATGCAGTGATGATGATGAACAATGCAGTGACGATGGTGAACAATGCAGTGATGATGAACAATGCAGTGATGATGATACGGTGTGTGGGGAACAATGCAGATGATGATGATGAACAATGCAGTGATGATGATGATGATTGATGAGATGATGATGATGATGATGATGATGACGATGCAGTGAGTGATGATGATGATGCGTTGTGTGGGGAACAATGCAGTGACGATGATGAACAATGCCAGTGACGATGGTGAACAATGCAGTGATGATGGTGAACAATGCAGTGATGATGATGAACAATGCAGTGATGATGATACGGTGTGTGGGGAACAATGCAGTGATGACGATGAACAATGCAGTGACGATGATGCGGTGTGTGAGGGAACAAATGGCAGTGATGATGATGACACAATGCAGTGACGATGATGAACAATGCAGTGATGATGATGAACAATGCAGTGATGATGATGAACAATGCAGTGATGATGATGCGATGTGTGGGGAACAATGAAGAGCGGTGATGACATATGTATGGCGCACACGGCTTGTCTGTCTTCTTTATAGTTTTTGCGATTTATTTTCTTTCTTTTTTTGAATTCCAACCTTCAAAATGTGGTGGCCCAAATGTCAGGGTTTACTTGGAAACATTGTTGAGATGACATATATTCTCAAGCAAGTGACTCAAGCAGCTTAATACGATCGGACACAATGACGGAAAATTGCATACATTTTCTTTCTTTCTTTTCTTTCTTTCATTCTTTCTTTCCTACTTACTTGTTCGTTGTTGACAAGTCCATGGTACAGACACCGTTTCTGTCAGTATTTTTTTTTTTCAGAATCTTTCTTTTTTTTCAATCTAAACTCTGGCGGCAGAAATTTCAGCTGATGATGAAGAAATTAATGACGCAAAACAGAAGAACAGAACAATAGGATGATCTATTAGAATGGAAAAAAATAGGAAGAACAGAAAAAAAAAAAACGCATTATACCAATCAATCAGACAGAGCATAGGTCTGTCTCTCTCTCTCTCTCTCTCTCTCTCTCTCTCTCTCTCTCTCTCTCTCTCTCTCTCTCTCGCTCTCTCTCTCTCTCTCTCTCTCTCTGTGTTCATCTGTGCCTGTTCCCATATCACCTGTGTTTATTTCTAAAGATGCAGAAGACAGAAGAAATATGACATGTACACGCCCAATTGAATCACACCTTCCACCTGACTCTGGCCGTGTGCACGCAGATTCGGACGCTGGTCCTGATACTGACAGAACAACTACCAAGGTCGGTGCCGACCAAAGGCAGGAACTCAAGATAACGAGAGAGGATAACTTGGTATCGCTGTCGTTTTCAACATTGAGCGATGGGGATAGAGGGCTGATGGTCAGGTTGGGGTGGGGATGGGATGGGGGGACGGAATTAACACTCGGGGTTCTCGAATGAAGATTTCGTCTGGCACGTGCCAGTCTGGCTCCCACTGTGCTGAGCTTCAGTTTTTTTTTTTTTTTTTTTTTTTTTTCTTTTTTTTTTTTTTTTTTTTTTAAAATTCCATTCCAACCGACCACACAGATGGCTCCGTGCCAAAGATCTGACACGTCATTACACTGTGATTTTAGCACAACGATGACTTCTTGATTTAACCTACTATTATGCTAATGAGTCACGCTGTCACATATGATGTGACCCACTTCTATCCTAATGAGTCACGCTGTCATATGATGTGACCTATTACGATGCTGATGAGTCAAGCTGCCAGCTTTGATGCGACCTACTACTACGCTAATGAGTCATGCTGTCACAATTGACGTAACCTACTACCGTGCCAATGAGTCACGCTGCCGCATTTGATGCGACCTACTACTATGCTAATGAGTCACGTTGCCACGATTGACGTGACCTACTACTATGCTAATGAGTCAAGCTGTCGCATTTGATGTGACCCACTACTATGCTAATGAGTCAAACTGTCGCATTTGATGTGACCTACTAATATGCTAACGAGTCACGCTGTCACATTTGATGTGACTTACTACAATGCTAATGAGTCACGCTGTCACATTTGGAGAAAACCGAAAGAAAACTGTGGACTTGTATAGCCGACAACAAAGACAGTCTGTATCACACACACACACACACACACACACACACACACGCACGCACGCACGCACGCACGCACGCACGCACGCACGCACGCACGCACACACACACACACACAACACACACACACGATTCGTATATACATATATACACACCCCTTACGCACGCACACACACACGCACGCGCGTGCGCGCACACACACACACACACACACACACACACACACACACACACACACACACACACACAAACACACACACACGCACGCACGCACGTACGCACGCACGCACGTACGCACGCACGCAAGAACGCACGCACGCAAGAATGCACGCGAGCGCGCACACGCACACACACACACACACACACACACACACACACACACACACACACGCACGCACGCACGCACGCGCGCGCACGCACGCACGCACACGCACGCTCTCTTACACAGTCTCTCTCTCTCTCTCTCTCTCTCTCTCTCTCTCTCTCTCTCTAAGAGACACGATAGCCGCCTTCCTCCTTCCCTTTCACTAAACCGCTGTTTTCTCTTTGCAGCGCATACCCATCGTTCTCTCCGTGTCAGTCGTCATGTGGCATACATGTGTTAACCCTTGTCGACCTATCGACGTCATCTCGTGGGCTTTTCTTTGCTTCTCTTTTCTTTTCTCCCTTTTCTTTTCTTTTCTTTTTTTTCTCTTTTCTCTTTAAATTCCGTTTTTTCCCTTTTCTTTCTTTTTCCCCATTGTTGCTGCGCTCTTGCCCCAGTGACATTCCAAAAAGTCTGCTGCAGGTTGATAAATTAAAACCAGTGCAGCCCCAAACCACACACACTTTCCCTAAACTGATGAGTTGGCTAGTGTTTCGATGGATTATTGGTAGTGGTGGTGGCGGTGGCGGCGGTGGTGAAGTGGTAGGGGCTTTTTTTCCAATTAATGGGCCGGCATGACTTAACGATTGTCTAGATTCAGCACAGCCTTTAGTCCTATAAGTAGAATGAGGGTAGGGCGGGCATAGGGGGTGAGGATAAGTGAAGGGGAGGGGGGGAGGGAGCGGAATAAGGAACGGAGACGCTGACTGACAGCTGTGTTCTACTGGGTGTGTCTTTTGTCCGCGGCAAAAGGCTTGGAATACCTGTGGATGTGTCTTTTGTCTGCGGCAAAAGGCTGGGAATACTGTGGGTGTGTCTTTTGTCTGCGGCAAAAGGCTGGGAAATACCTGTGGGTGTGTCTTTTGTCTGCGGCAAAAGGCTGGGAATACCTGTGGATGTGTCTTTTGTCCGCGGCAAAAGGCTTGGAATACCTGTGGGTGTGTCTTTTGTCTGCGGCAAAAGGCTGGGAATACCTGTGGGTGTGTCTTTTGTCTGCGGCAAAAGGCTTGGAATACCTGTGGGTGTGTCTTTTGTCTGCGGCAAAAGTTTGGAATACCTGTGGATGTGTTTTGTCTGCGCAAAAGGTCTGAAATACCTGTGGATGTGTCTTTTATCTGCGGCAGAGATCTGGAATACCCGTGGATGTGTCTTTTGTCTGCGGCAAAAGGTTTGGAATACCTTCGGATGTGTCCTTTGTCTGAGGCAAAAGGTCTGGAATATTCGAGGACTGTCCGCTGCTTTCATATTCTCAGACTGAGCATTGGCCTGTGTTTCTCTGTCTGTTGTGTCCTTTCTTTTTCTTTCTTTCTTTCTTTCTTTCTTTTCTTTCTTTCTTTCTTTCTTTCTTCTTTCTTTCTTTCTTTTTTTCTTCCTTTTCTGTCTTTGTTCTTGTTCTTTCTTTCTTTTTCCTCCTTCCTTCCTTTCTTCTTTCTACTCTTCACGATTCTGTTGCATGGTGTTCTGGGGAAGGAGGCAGAGTGGCATGATGCTCAGACCAAAGAACATCTTTTTCTTCCCTGGCAGTGTGGCCAGGAAGGACTTCCCAGGACCAAAGAACATCTGTTTCTTCCCTGGCAGTGTGGCCAGGAAGGACTTCCCAGGACCAGTAAGCCATTATCCTCTTGCATGGACAAAGTTAAAGAGTCACTGCATGCGTCACTGGATTCTACTTTACTCCCTTACTGTTATCTCCCTTGCATAGTCCATACTCGTCTCTTACCAACTCCCTTCCTTCCCACCTTGCCTGCCAACAACTGAGCCAGGATTCCTGTCTCTGGACCTGGTTCTCTCTCACGGCTCGTTGAAGCTCTGTCTGAGTCGTATATGCTCTGATAACCTTTCCCCAGAAAAAAAAAAGGAATGGCAAAGTCCCCCCTGTAATTACCTTTCCACAGAAAGAAGAAATGGCAAAGTTCCCCCTCTCATCACCTTTCCACAGGAAGAAGAATGGCAAAGGTCCTCTCTGATCACCTTTCACAGAAAGAAGAATGGCAAAGTTCTCCTCTGATCACCTTTCCACAGAAAGAAGAATGGCAAAGTTCCCCTCTGATCACCTTTCCACAGAAAGAAGAATGGCAAAGTTCCCCTCTGATCACCTTTCCACAGAAGAAGAATGGCAAAGTTTCTCTCTGATCACCTTTCCACAGAAAGAATGGCAAAGTTCCCCTCTGATCACCTTTCCAGGGGAAGAAGAATGGCAAAGTTTCCCTCTGATCACCTTTCCACAGAAAGAAGAATGGCAAAGTTCCCCTCTGATCACCTTTCCAGGGGAAGAAGAATGGCAAAGTTTCCCTCAGATCACCTTTCCAGGGGAAGAAGAATGGCAAAGTTCCTCTCTGATCACCTTTCCAGGGGAAGAAGAATGGCAAAGGTCCCCTCTGATCACCTTTCCACAGAAAGAAGAATGGCAAAGTTCCCCTCTGATCACCTTTCCACAGAAAGAAGAATGGCAAAGTTCCCCTCTGATCACCTTTCCACAGAAAGAAGAATGGCAAAGTTCCCCTCTGATCACCTTTCCACAGAAAGAAGAATGGCAAAGTTCCCCTCTGATCACCTTTCCACAGAAGAAGAATGGCAAAGTTCCCCTCTGATCACCTTTCCACAGAAAGAAGAATGGCAAAGTTCCCCTCTGATCACCTTTCCGCAGAAAGAAGAATGGCAAAGTTCCCCTCTGATCACCTTTCCAGGGGAAGAAGAATGGCAAAGTTCCCCTCTGATCACCTTTCCACAGAAAGAAGAATGGCAAAGTTCCCCTCTGATCACCTTTCCAGGAGAAGAAGAATGGCAAAGTTCCTCTCTGATCACCTTTCCAGGGGAAGAAGAATGGCAAAGTTTCCCTCTGATCACCTTTCCACAGAAAGAAGAATGGCAAAGTTCCCCTCTGATCACCTTTCCACAGAAAGAAGAATGGCAAAGTTCCCCTCTGATCACCTTTCCAGGGGAAGAAGAATGGCAAAGGTCCCCTCTGATCACCTTTCCAGGGGAAGAAGAATGGCAAAGTTCCCCTCTGATCACCTTTCCACAGAAAGAAGAATGGCAAAGGTCCTCTCTGATCACCTTTCCACAGAAAGAAGAATGGCAAAGTTCCCCTCTGATCACCTTTCCAGGGGAAGAAGAATGGCAAAGTTTCCCCTCTGATCACCTTTCCAGGGGGGGAAGAAGAATGGCAAAGTTCCCCTCTGATCACCTTTCCACAGAAAGAAGAATGGCAAAGTTCCCCTCTGATCACCTTTCCGCAGAAAGAAGAATGGCAAAGGTCCCCTCTGATCACCTTTCCACAGAAAGAAGAATGGCAAAAGTCCTCTCTGATCACCTTTCCACAGAAAGAAGAATGGCAAAGGTCCCCTCTGATCACCTTTCCACAGAAAGAAGAATGGCAAAGGTCCCCTCTGATCACCTTTCCAGGGGAAGAAGAATGGCAAAGTTCCCCTCTGATCACCTTTCCAGGGGAAGAAGAATGGCAAAGTTCCCCTCTGATCACCTTTCCACAGAAAGAAGAATGGCAAAAGTTCCCCTCTGATCACCTTTCCACAGAAAGAAGAATGGCACAGTTCCCCTCTGATCACCTTTCCACAGGAAGAAGAATGGCAAAGGTCCCCTCTGATCACCTTTCCACAGAAAGAAGAATGGCAAAGTTCCCCTCTGATCACCTTTCCACAGAAAGAAGAATGGCAAAGTTCCCCTCTGATCACCTTTCCACAGAAGAAAGAAGAATGGCAAAGTTCCCCTCTGATCACCTTTCCACAGAAAGAAGAATGGCAAAGTTCCCCTCTGATCACCTTTCCAGGGGAAGAAGAATGGCAAAGTTCCCCTCTGATCACCTTTCCACAGAAAGAAGAATGGCAAAGTTCCCCTCTGATCACCTTTCCAGGGGAAGAAGAATAGCAAAGTTTTCCCTCTGATCACCATTTCCACAGAAAGAAGAATGAATGGCAAAGTTCCCCTCTGATCACCTTTCCAGGGGAAGAAGAATGGCAAAGTTCCCCTCTGATCACCTTTCCAGGGGAAGAAGAATGGCAAAGTTCCTCTCTGATCACCTTTCCACAGAAAGAAGAATGGCAAAGTTCCCCTCTGATCACCTTTCCAGGGGAAGAAGAATGGCAAAGTTCCTCTCTGATCACCTTTCCAGGGGAAGAAGAATGGCAAAGTTCCTCTCTGATCACACCTTTCCAGGGAAGAAGAATGGCAAAGTTTCCCTCTGATCACCTTTCCACAGAAAGAAGAATGGCAAAGTTCCCCTCTGATCACCTTTCCCAGGGAAGAAGAATGCAAAGGTCCCCTCTGATCACCTTTCCACAGGAAGAAGAATGGCAAAGGTCCCCTCTGATCACCTTTCCAGGGGAAGAGGAATGGCAAAGTTCCCCTCTGATCACACCTTTCCACAGGAAGAAGAATGGCAAAGGTCCCCTCTGATCACCTTTTCCACAGAAAGAAGAATGGCAAAGTTCCCCTCTGATCACCTTTCCACAGAAAGAAGAATGGCAAAGGTCCTCTCTGATCACCTTTCCAGGGGAAGAAGAATGGCAAAGTTTCCCTCTGATCACCTTTCCACAGAAAGAAGAATGGCAAAGGTCCTCTCTGATCACCTTTCCACAGAAAGAAGAATGACAAAGTTCCTCTCTGATCACCTTTCCACAGAAAGAAGAATGGCAAAGGTCCCCTCTGATCACCTTTCCACAGAAAGAAGAATGGCAAAGTTCCCCTCTGATCACCTTTCCACAGAAAGAAGAATGGCAAAGTTCCCCTCTGATCACCTTTCCACAGGAAGAAGAATGGCAAAGTTCCCCTCTGATCACCTTTCCACAGAAAGAATGGCAAAGGTCCATGACCAACATGAAAATGAACGGCTCATTAACTCCACCCCCTGTGGCGCCATTACCTGGAATGTGATCAGAATGTCATTACACCTGCACCTTGTGGTGTGCCGCCATGGAACATGCAGCCATGGCCACACCATGGAACTGAATGTGATCAGAATACGTCACTACACCTGCACCTTGTGGTGTGCCGCCATGGCCACACTGAATGTGATCAGAATACGTCACTACACCTGCACCTTGTGTGGTGCCGCCATGGCCACACTGAATGTGATCAGAATACGTCACTACACCTGCACCTGCACCTTGTGGTGTGGCGCCATGGCCACACTGAATGTGATCAGAATACGTCACTACACCTGCACCTTGTGGTGTGCCGCCATGGCCACACTGAATGTGATCAGAATACGTCACTACACCTGCACCTTGTGGTGTGCCGCCATGGCCCACTGAATGTGAATGAATGTCACTACACCTGCAATACCGTCACTGAATGTGATCACGTCACTACACCTTGTGGTGTGCCGCCATGGCCACACTGAATGTGATCAGAATACGTCACTACACCTGCACCTTGTGGTGTGCCGCCATGGCCACACTGAATGTGATCAGAATACGTCACTACACCTGCACCTTGTGGTGTGCCGCCATGGCCACACTGAATGTGATCAGAATACGTCACTACACCTGCACCTTGTGGTGTGCCGCCATGGCCACACTGAATGTGATCAGAATACGTCACTACACCTGCACCTTGTGGTGTGCCGCCATGGCCACACTGAATGTGATCAGAATACGTCCACACTGACCTTGTGGTGTGCCGCCATGGCACACACTGAATGTGATCAGAATACGTCACTACACCTGCACCTTGTGTGGTGGTGGCGCCATGGCCACACTGAATGTGATCAGAATACGTCACTACACCTGCACCTTGTGGGTGTGCCGCCATGGCCACACTGAATGTGATCAGAATACGTCACTACACCTGCACCTTGTGGTGTGCCGCCATGCCACACTGAATGTGATCAGAATACGTCACTACACCTGCACCTTGTGGTGTGCCGCCATGGCCACACTGAATGTGATCAGAATACGTCACTACACCTGCACCTTGTGGTGTGCCGCCATGGCCACACTGAATGTGATCAGAAATACACGTCACTACACCTGAATGTGATCAGAATACGTCTACACCTGGTGTGTGCCGCCATGGCCACACTGAATGTGATCAGAATACGTCACTACACCTGCCACCTTGAATGTGATCAGTGTGCCGCCATGGCCACACTGAATGTGATCAGAATACGTCACTACACCTGCACCTTGTGGTGTGGCGCCATGGCCACACTGAATGTGATCAGAATACGTCACTACACCTGCACCTTGTGGTGTGCCGCCATGGCCACACTGCTTGTGTGGTGCAGTGCAGTCTGGGAAGTCACGTGCGTCCTGTAATTTTGACAACAGCGACGCCAGATTCCACTTCAGTTCTCTTAGCTCTTCACCATTCAGGATCCTTTTCATAGTTCGGTTAATGAAGAAAGTTTGATTCAAATGCGTGCCTCCTTCATTGTGGGGACAGATGATCGCCTGCCGCTGTGTGCGCTACCTGGACGCCTCAAGCAACAAGTGTGGAGACAGATGATCGCCTGCGAATGTGTGCGCTACCTGAACGCCTCATGCAACTTTTTTTTTTTTTTTTTTTTTTTTTTTTTTGGGGGGGGGGAGGGGGGGGGGTATGGGAGCCTGTTGTGGAGCGCGTATTAAACGCCTTACTGTTCACAACTTTGAGCAGCTTCCTGCTGGTCGTTTTAGTCTGTTCCTACAACAAAGCATTAAGATGGGCGGTTTCATTTTTCGATGAACGTATTGAATGCTTCCAGGATGAGTCCAGCGTGCTTCATATCAGTTTGTAGATTTGATCACGATATCAAATTGACCGTTGTTTGTTCAGGCAAAGGTCGTTTCTTGATTGCCTGCAGAGGGATGCAGCAAGGTGATCATCTGTCCCCACACTTGTTGCATGATGCCTTCAGGCAGTGCACACAGCGGCAGGCGATCATCTGTCGCCACACTTGTTGCATGATGCCTTCAGGTAGTGCACACAGCGGCAGGCGATCATCTGTCCCCACACTTGTTGCATGATGCCTTCAGGTAGTGCACACAGCGGCAGGCAATCAGCAGCGGAATGAACAGAAGACAAATGGAGCAGAGCACAAAAGCTACGCCGTTAGTAGTTAATGGCCCACTGTCAGCGACAGGGATCGGGTTTCCTGGGAACAACGTGAAAAAAAACATCAGCTTATTAAGACAAACAAGAGGCTAACTCTTCGTCAGAGGAAAGAATATCAAGAGCGTGACAGGTCTTGGCCCAGTGATACTGAATCTTGATTTATAGCATTGGAAATGTTTTGCACAGACGTCGTTTCCGTTCTCTTTGTCTAGTTGTGGAATTCTTTTCATTCTGTCGCTAATTTTTCAGCTTATTTGGAAAGAAATCAGAAGAGCGCTTTATCGGGGGAAACCACTCTAGCAGCTTGAAAAACCCACGCCGTCATACTGAATCGTGATAAAGGTATCTTAGTACAAATGTACAGGTAAGATGTGTTTCTGCGCTCTTTAAGTTTTGGTACAAATGTACAGCAGAGATATATTTTCTGCATTGTTGAGATGTGTTTTCTGTCCTCTTTACGTTTTGTTCAGTTCTTCTATCTTTCCTCTTTTTCTTTTTTTCAAGTTAAACTGTGGCATCAGCAATTTGCTATAATTGCGACGAAATATAATGATGAAAGAAGAAGAAGAAGAGAAGAAGAAAGAAGAAGAAGAAGGAGGAGGAGGAGGAGGAGGAGGAGGAGGAGGAAGAAGAAGAAGAAGAAGAAGAAGAAGAAGAAGAAGAAGAAGAAGAAGTGTTTCAGTTTCATCAAAGAGGCGTCACTGAGTGCTGACTAGTCCATATACGCTACGCCACATTCGTTAAGTTTTGAGAAGGAGGAGGAGGAAGAGAAGGAGGGGGGGAGGGAAGAGGGAAGGAGGAGGAAGAGGAGGAAGAAGAGGAAGAGGGGAGGAGAAGGAGTAGAAAAAAGGAGGAGGAGGAGGAGAAGAAAATTAACACGACGGATGGTGATAAAGAAGAAGAAGAAGAAGAAGAAGAAGAAGAAGAAAGAAAGAAGAAGAAAGAGACCATAATTATGCATTATGTCAGGTAATTTGACAGACTGCTTGGTTTTATCGTTTCCTTGGGATGTCTTCGTGAGGAGGAACAGACAATATTTCGTTTTCTCTTTTATTTTTCTTAACCAACGAGGGCAGTGAACTAGAGGAATAAGCAGGTGATGCTGGGTGTGGGAAAGACAGAGGTGGTGGTGGGATGGAGTGGGAGTAGTGGAAAGCATTTCAAAGTAAGTAAAAACACTAAGCCAGGAAACAAAACAAACGAACAAAACACAGCAAAAGCACAGCGCACAGTCACACTAATCTAATTCACACGACAAAACTAGGAGAGTGAATTTCCACACGTCTTCTACTACTGACCTCCAAAACAAAAGACATGAAAGCTGCAAAAACACACAAACAGTCTGGGGAGCATGGGTTTTGTTTCTTTGTTCGTGTGCTTTGTGTGTTTCATGTCTTTATGTGAGCGTGTCTTTTGATATATCCGTCAAGGAAATACCCCTTCATTCGCTCCTTTAGGTTTGTCAAGTAGTTAGCCTTTTATCTCCACCTCTTTGTTCGTCAAGGAGTTACCCTTTCATTCGCGTCTCTTTGTTCGTCAAGGAGTCACCCTTTCATCCGCGTCTCTTTGTTCATCAAGGAGTTTACACTATCATCCGCGTCTCTTTGTTCATTAGGGAGTTAAACTTTTACCCGCGTCTCTTTGTTCATTAGGGAGTTAAACTTTTACCCGCGTCTCTTTGTTCATCAGGGAGTTATACTTTAATTTGCATCGCTTTGTTCTTTGCTGATCTGTTAGCTGGATTACGCCCAAACCTCTAAACCGACTTCGTGTGTGTGTGTGTGTGTGTGTGTGTGTGTGTGTGTGTGTGTGTGTGTGTGTGTGTGTGTGTGTGTTCATGCCCACATTGTGTAGACACACCTCAATATTTATTCATCTTTTAAATGTTCAGAAGGATACAGCTATTTCAGAGTACTGAGTCCTTCACCAGTCCAGGAACATCAACAGTCAACATCAACGAGGTAGCATTTTAGGTGATATGGAGTGGAGATGGGGTGAATGAAAGGGAGGGAGGGGGGGGGGGTGGGGGGGGGGGGGGGGAGAAAGGTGATTAATAACGAAGAAAGACAAAGTGGGAAAAGTGATACTGAAAAAGGAGGGGCGGGTGGGGGTGGGTGTAGGGGAGGGGGCAGATACAGTTGAAGAACTGTCGGAAGAAGCTCTTTTCTTCAACACTGTGTATTATTAAGTATCTACCGTGTAGTATTAGGTATCTACTGTGTATTAATAGGTATCTACTGTGTATTAATAGGTATATACTGTGTATTACTAGGTATCTACTGTGTATTATTAGGTATCTACTAGACTGGAAACAGGCAGTTATATGCTGCATACGATTTTTCACATTCTGGCCAAGCTTTTTCCTCCACCCCCACCCCCACCCCCATTCTTCCACTGGAATCTCTCTCTCCCTCTCTCTCTCTCTCTCTCTCTCTCTCTCTCTCTCTCTCTCTCTCTCTCTCTCTCTCTCTCTCTCTCTCTCCACTAAACTTTAAACCTGTTCATTTTGTAATCAAATCGCAGACGAAATTCATTTTTTTGATTGTTTGTCCATCGTATAAAGATTTATGAGATAAATAATTTTTTCTACATACCAGAAATATTCATCAAGTGTCAGTGCTTCTTTTACTGCAAAATGAAAAGAGAATAGTACTTGCTCTGTAGCTATGTTCATTTGTAAAGCACTGGGTCGAAGAGAGGAACCGTTATCATTTAACACACAAATGCCAGAGTAATTTCAGGAAGAACATTTTGCCATGCAAATGTTTTCTATCATAATTTTCAGTCTATGCACCGACCGCGTGTGTGTTCTTCTTTTGTTCTTGGCATCATTGCAGATAGGTCGATGGCCTTTGCAATTAAACTATTTGATGAGTTGAGTTGAGTTGAGAGTCTCTCTCTCTCTCTCTCTCTCTCTCTCTCTCCCACTCTCTCTCTCTCTCTCTCTCTCTCTGATGATGATGATGGTGGTGGTGGTGGTGGTGATGGTGATGATGATGACAAAAGATAACGACTACAATAGTAATAATAAGAGCGTCAATGATAATTACGGACATTCTTAGAGCACGCCCTGTGAGTTCACGACACGTCCGTGAGCAATGCTCACAGCACATGAACACACCAACATGAGCATGTCTTCACAGCAATGATCTGCTCACTGTGCAATGCTCACAGCACATGAACACAGCAACATGAGCATTCTTCACAGCAATGATCTGCTCACTGAGCAATGCTCACAGCACATGAACACACCAAAATGAGCATGTCTTCACAGCAATGATCTGCTCACTGAGCAATGCTCACAGCACATGAACACAGCAACATGAGCATGTCTTCACAGCAATGATCTGCTCACTGTGCAATGCTCACAGCACATGAACACACCAACATGAGCATTCTTCACAGCAATGATCTGCTCACTGAGCAATGCTCACAGCACATAAACACACCAAAATGAGCATGTCATCACAGCAATGATCTCCTCACTGAGCAATGCTCACAGCACATGAACACAGCAACATGAGCATGTCTTCACAGCAATGATCTGCTCACTGTGCAATGCTCACAGCACATGAACACAGCAATGAGCATGTCTTCACAGCAATGATCTGCTCACTGAGCAATGTTCACAGCACATGAACACAGCAACATGAGCATTCTTCACAGCAATGATCTCAATGAGCAATGCTCACAGCACATGAACACAGCAACATGAGCATGTCTTCACAGCAATGATCTGCTCACTGAGCTATGCTCACAGCACATGAACACAGCAACATGAGCATTCTTCACAGCAATGAT
>JADBJO010025078.1:20000-24253 GCA_016801955.1 Conus betulinus
TCATGAGAGAGAGAGAGAGAGAGAGAGAGAGAGAGAGAGGAGAGAGAGAGAGAGGAGAGATCGAGGAGAGAGAGAGAGAGAGAGAGAACACGAGGAGAGCAAGACGGATGAGTTTCACACAAGTGAATACAAAATAATCTGCGTACAGCTTACTCTCAAGATCAGGGTGAATGAGGGGAGTGATAGAGAGTGGCCACCATCACACACACACACAACACACACACACACACACACAACACACACACACGCAGCATAAAATAAAGGCACCGAGGCGATATAGCATACTAACCTCAGGCAAACATAGCAGCTCCTCAAACACTATTCAGCGTGTCAAGAAAGTCCTTGGAAAATCAAACTATCTTAACACTTTGCTTACAAACCAATGCCGTTACTCGAACTGAATGAACAAGCGGCGAAAAAAACGGTCCGCCATTTTAGACAGTGAGGAGTTAGGAGATGGGAGGGATTGGTAGAGCAGTGGGAAAGCGTGGGGGTTCACAAGGGGGGTAGATGGGGTGGGGGTCGTGGGGGAGGGGCTTGGGGCCGTGGAGGAGAGAAACGAAGGGAACAACCAACACAAACTAAATACAAAAGGATTTTTTATTCTTCTTTTTATATTTTTTTTTTTTTCGTTTTTTTCCGTTTTTTTTTTTTTTTTTTTGTTTTTTGGTTTTCGATAGTATCAAAATTGTTTTTTTTGAGTTTAAAGTCGAGAGTAGCGAGATTCAAGATTTTCAGGGTTCTTTTTAAAGAGTTTTTTTTTCGTGTGTGTCCCCACTTATGTCAAGAGATCGCGTGCCATTACGACAAGCTGCACTTTATGTCAAAAGATCCATTATGCCATCGTCAAAAGATCCATGTCCACTACGTCAAAACGGTCCATTCGTAGGTCAATATGCCTACGTCAAAAGATCCATATGCCACTACGTGGATCCATATGCCAATACGTCAACAGATCAATGCCATTACGTTCAAAAGATCCTACTGCCACTACGGTCAAAAGATGCCATATGACTTACGTCAAAAGATCCATTACGCCAATAAGTCTAATTTGACCTCAGACGTAAATGGATTTTTGTGATTTACGTGCCCTCCGTGACAAAGCGCCAATATGCTCTTCTCCCTCTCTATCCACGTCTTCTTCCCACATATTTTTGTATAAAAGTTCGAACTGACTTCTGCCAAAAATCAGTGGGCTGCAAATGCGCGTCAAACGCATTCATTCAGCCATTATCTGCTTCGGTGTGCTCAGTCGTTCACAGATCTTCGTTTTCTGTGTTCTTCGTTCAACTCCGTGATCACCCCAGCCTTTGTTCGCTCATGTCTCTCTACTCCACGTCTTTCCCACATCAGCACTCATTTAAAGGCGATCTTTGTTCTTTCGCACCGTGTATCAGTGTGCTTGTCTTCCATGTGTTTCATTTATTCTTGTGTCTTGTTTATTACTTCACACATTTATCTGCAGGTCTTGGTTGCTCATTCAGTTCCATGATCTGCGTCTGCCTGTGTTGCATTCATCATCATTATCTGGCTCGCCTTTGTTCTGTCATTCCACTCATTTACATGATTGTCTTTGCATCCTTCACTCTTTTGTCGTTTTACAAAAACAGGGAACTTTGAGACAGAGCGAGAGACTCGAGTATCTGAGAGAGAGAGGTTCTTCCAGAGAGAGAGATCGAGCGAGTGGGTGAGAGAGCACAGAGGACCCTGAGATGCAGACAGACAGACAGATCGACAGACAGACACAGATGGTACAGTCGAGGAGCACAACCATAAAATTGCATGTACTGCATGCCTCGCGCGCAGCCACTCACGCACGCAGTTGCTTTGGCACGCACGCATGTTGCACGCACACAAACACAACAACACACCTTGGAGAGGGCTGTGTGTTACCTCAAATTAAGAGCGTCAAACAGCCTTTAAACAAAATGGGCCCAGTCCCCAAGGTCCCCAAAGAGATAGGAGTGAGAAGATTTCTCATAGCGAGGAGAGTGTAAAGAAAACAGACTTCGGAGAGAAAAAAAGGATCAACATGTCAAGAAAGCTTTTGTTCTTCTTTGTCTGTTTGTTGACAGTCGTTCGTTTGTTTGAATTAATCTAAACATTGACCATACCCCATTATGTGTACGCCACCGTTGCTTGTATGTACGTTTTTTTGTAGACGACATGGCGGAATGAACAGGTTTTAATTTTTTCAATGTTTTTTTTTTTGTTTTTTTGTTGATTTATATGATGACAGTATTGTCACGATATGCCGTGTCCTGTCTCATAGCGATATTACCACGCCGCTCTTTCCAGCCAACCCCGTGCATAGCAATCACACAGGGCTCTTGCTGTTTCACAAGTTGTGGCTGTCAATAGGACAATCACTCAAAGCATATAGACCCTGCATGATGCAGACTGTTTGGCGTGAGACATGACGGAATTTGAAGTGATGTTGATTTGACAGTTTTGGCCCGTGATGCTGACGGTTTGGCGTGATGCTGAAGTTTGGTTGGCGTGTCCGGTCCATAGCGATGTTTGGCATGATGCTGACTCCGGACAGTTTGGCCACACAGTGATGCTGACTGACAGTTGGCGTCAATTGCTGTTTGGCGACCTGATGTGCAGGACTGTTTGGCGTGATGCTGACTGTTTGGCGTGATAATGCTGACTGACAGTTTGGCGTGATGCTGACTGACAAGTTTGGCGTGATGCTGATGAGTGTGGATGATGGGCATGTTGGATGTGATGCTGACTGTTTGGGCGTGATGCTGACAGTTTGGAGTGATGCAAATGTTTGGCGTGATGTTGAGATGTTTGGCGTGTTGCTGACTGTTTGGCCGTGATGCTGACTGTTTGGCGTGACGCTGGGGGGGACTGTTTTGGAGTGTTGCTGACCAAGTTGCCCAGAAATGCTGAAATCGGTTTTTGAGATGCATCACGTATGTTTTATAGAATGGGCTCTTTAGATGGCCATTTTATACATGGATAAATGGACGTCATTTCCTCTGTCCTCGAATATCTGCTACCATGCACGCAGCTCAGAACGATAAATGGATTCAATAAATAATGTTCTGTCTGTCTGTCTGTTCTGTCGTCTTGTCTCTCTCTCTCTTCTCTCTCCTTCTCTCTCTATCTCTTTCTATCTCTTTCTCTCTCTCTCTTACCTACTGACCAGAGGATAGTACAGCAGAGGCCACTGACAACGATTATCACTGGATGCGTGTTGAAAGCAGACGATACGATGGTATGTATTCCTTCTCCTCTCTCTCCTCTCTCTCTCTCTCTCTTTTCTCTCTCTCTCTATGTCCTACTTCTCTCTCTCATCTCACACACACCACACACAACCAACCAAACACAACACACACACCACACACACACACACACACAACAAAAAACGTATGGCCCACCATTCATTTATATTTCAACCACACCACCACTATTCCCCACCCCTCGATGACTGTTTGGCCAGGTCTTCTCTTTCTCTCTTGTGTCCTTCTTTTTTTTGTCCGCAGCCATACCGCCATACGTTCGACTTCCTCAAGCAGTACCTGAAATCCTTCACTTCTCATCAGCCAGTACTGCCATCTGCTCCTTACTCAACCTGCACTGACACAAGTATCTTCATCAACCAAAACACTTCCATCCCTTCGCCTTCCTCAGCAGTACTATGCTCAGCATTCTCCTTCACTAGGTAATGCAATCGTTCTCCTTCCTCAGACAGTGCAGACACACTTCGGACTTCATCAACACGCACTGTCCACCATTCTCCTGCCTCAACCAACAATGCAAAAATCCTTCTTCCTTCTCCAGCAGTGCTGCCATCTTCTCCTTCCTCCACGCGCAGTACTGCCATCTTCCTAATTCCTAAAGCCAGTGATTGCCATCCTTCTATTCCTCGTGCAATCCTTTCCTTCTTCGACCAGTTATTGCCATCCTTCTCAGTCCTCAGAAAGTATGTCAATCCTTCTCTTCATCGGCCAGTACTGAGCATCTCCTTATCCTTCCTCGGACAGTATGCCATCTTAATCCTTCCGGCCAGTTACTGCCAGACTTCATTCCTCGGCGAGTAATGCCCATCTTGACCTTTTTTCCTCCTTCTTCGGTCCCAGTACCTGCCATACTTCATTCCGACATAGACAACTGCTGCAACCTTTCCTTCATCAGTGCCCATCCTTAGCTGCCTCAGCCAGTACTGCCATTCTTCTTCTATACCCAGTACATCTTCTCGTCTCAGCCAGTAACCGCATCCTTCGCGTCCTCCCAACAAG
>JADBJO010025079.1:0-2500 GCA_016801955.1 Conus betulinus
CATTTTGACAAACGAAATAAGATACTGAAATGGAGGACCACCATAAAAAGCGTCAACTTTGTATTTTTATTTTAATGTAACCAAAAAATGTGCAGGATACACCCTGATCTCAGAAACACACACACACACACACACACACACACACACACACACACACACACACATATATATTATATATATATATATATATATATATATATATTATATTTCATTACCCGAATTATTATGTGAGGACACATATAGTGCACCCTCTAAAAATGTAAATCGAAATTTACAAAAGTTAATTCATTTAAGTCAAAATAACCCAAAACATGCTATTCTAAAAAGACATTTTATGACTTAAAAATCAGCATCGTTATCTTATCCCATATATCTATTTTTGTGGTCCTTGCACTTTTGGCAATCATAGAGTGACAAAGTTTGTGCGCACTATGCAGGAATCCTATTTCGCTGACAGACTTGGGACCCTCTACCCACCATGGCATCAACATTCATAAGTTGCACGTACATATCCACTGCCACAACGCCAGCCTGCAATACTCTCCACAGACAATCTGCCATGCTGCTCATTCTTTACCTGGTTTAAACAAGTCTTTAATCACAGGTACGTACTATGTTTACACAATACATAGAGTGAGCATTCTTTACCTCACATTTAAGTTACAGTTTTCTTTCTTCCTTTCCGCTTTCCTTCCACTCTCTCCACTTGCTGCATCAGTTCATTCTTCACTCGCATACTCCTCCACTCCTTTTTCTCACTTTGATTTTCTTCCATTTACAATCATATGCTATCTCTTTTACACACGTTTCTCTTCCTTCTTTCGTGTGTGTGTATGTGTGTGGTGTGTGTGTAGGTCCTCTCTCTCTCTCTTCTCTCTCTCTCTCTCTCTCTCTCTCTCTCTTCCCCCCCCCCCCCCCCCCCCCCCTTTTATTTTCCCCTTCCCTGCCTGTTCCAATAGTACTGTTAGCTTTTTACTCATTTATCATTTTCATTCCATTCCACCTACTACTATTATTACTAATTTTACCATGATCATTATCACTATCATCATCATTATAATTATTATTATTATTTTATCTCAATAATAACAATTACTATCATGGACATTATCATTATTCTATTACTACTACTGTTATCATTATTATTATTATTATTATCATTATTATTATTGTTGTTATTATCATTGTGATTACTATCATTATTATCCTTACTATTGCAGGGTTTCTCCCCGGCCCTCTTCCAGCGCCAGTGGAACGCTGGGTGATGTCGTCAGTGTAACACATTGCTACACGGCTTCCTTCCAGCTTGGGCTGCTCCACACCCCCAGCAGGAGCAGGGATGGAGGAGAAGGGGTCGAGATGGGGTTTGGGGAATTGGGGAGGTAAGGGTACAGGTCTGCACTAGGTTCTCTGTGGCCTGCCTATCTTTTTTTCTTTCTTTTTTTTTCTTTCTTGTTTAGAGTAAACTATTCTAAGTCTCCAACCTTCTATCTTTTCTTTTTTTATTGTCATTATTTTTTTTGCCCAAACACGGAATGCATCTATGATAACCAACATACATAAATCCATACACTAATACACGGTGACATACATACATACATACATCCATATATACATATATATATATATATATATATACATATATATATATATATATATATATATATATATTTATATATATAATGCAAACAGATGTACATGCATTTTTTTCAGTCTATAATTCTATTTTAATCTTTTACACAGGGACACATACTGAATAAATTTCAATTACTGGCATTAATCCTATGTGCCAAGATTGCGGATGACATTAAATAGAACGCAAAGAGAGTATACAGTACTAATCATCAGCATAATACACACACGCATACACACACACACTTACGTACACACATATATGAGACACAATATAGCCATTAGTTCCCTATTAGTTTAATATATGGTGACCATTTTGTTTGGAAGGTTGCATGATTCATCTCCACTAAGGACATCTACTTGTCCTTTTTGTGTCTATAGTCCAGCTCCTTCAAAAACATGTTAAGGTTAGGTTTTGTGTTTGTTATTTCTACATTATGTATGAAATGTTTCCCTATTAAAATTATCAGGTCTAGCATATCGTCAGTTTTCCTTTATTCATCCGTACCAAATGATATAATCTCCACATTAAGGGGTGATCTAACACAGTGTGAAACATTTAACTTCCAAAAACTCTTTCAAGGTCTTTCCAGAATACATGGGTAAACTCATATTCTCACAGGTTATGATTAATTGATCTTTCTTTCTAAAACAGAAATTACACTTGTGGCTATCAATAATTTGCATACGTTTTTCAACATTCTAAACAACCATTTTGCTGTCAGAATTTTTGTGGCATATGTCAATTTGGAACCATTTCAATTTCATTTCTTTAAATTTTTACTCCTTTCAGTACCCCTATCCAATCCATTGGTATATATTAAGACGTTTCCCACTTAATAAAGGGTAATGTTAAAAACTCCATTGA
>JADBJO010025079.1:7500-12500 GCA_016801955.1 Conus betulinus
CATGGACCCATTGGCCTTGAAGCTGAAGCCTGTAGCATGCGCGTGTGTGTGTACGCATGTACACACACACACACACACACACACACACACACACAAGACCAGCTAAATATGTTGTGCTAGAAGCATGCATCCACATCCACTCTGAAAGCAGGGTCAACACACGTGCTAGGGCCACTGTAGTGGATAATAAGATTGGTCGTCCATATCTTCACCACCAGGCCACTGTTTGAACAGACCACTACACCAGTTGATACGGGCAGACTACAGGAAGTTGGGCATGATTCTGTAATGTCTTCCGTCCGTTAAATTACCTTTAAACGAAGCTAACTTAAATTCATGGTTTATGTTCATCAGTAACACAAAATTAGAGAGAGAGAAAAAAAAGAAAAAAAAAAGAATAGTATTATCTCGGAAAAGAGAAATTGTCTCAGGTGCAACATCATAACAAGAAGAATAGTATGTTTGAAAGTAAACACACAATTTGTAGACATGTTTAAAAAATATCAAAATACTAGACAAACTTTGGAATTCTTAAGTATTTCGTAAAGTACACATTGTCACAGACGAACATCGTTTCTCGTGGCCAAATGGAATATATATATAATATATATATATATATATATATATTTTTTTTTTTTTTTTTTTTACGGGTTGCATCTCAGTTCTGCAAGTTGGTTGGGACACAAACAGCATGTGTCCGCGACTTTGTTCTTATCTCATCCCCCAACAGTTTTCTTTTATTTTTATTTATTTATTTATTCATTGTTTATTGCCTTCACCTCCATAAGTTTCTTTTTTCAAGGCCGTCTAGTGTAGATCCACTGAGTGTGTTTTTGCTCGTGGTGCGGCAGCTAATGCCAGGTCACCTTCCAACGGGCGAGTTGTGTTACCTGGCATGGGACTGGGAAAGAAGAGATAGAGTCACTCCAACCTTGACTGCCAAGCAGGGACAGCTCCTTTCTCCGCCAGCTGGTACATTCCTTCAGGTCTCTCAGACTTGGTCTTCACTTCGCTGTGGGTCACTCGAGTCTTGGTCGTGGGCGTCCACCCCTTCGTTGGGCCGAAACAGCGACCTTGTTTTATTCCAGGTCCACAAGCCGTCACCTGTTTCCTTTTGCATCCAGTTTCCCATTAACAGCCTGTGGATGTAAGCACAGAAGAAATGGAACACAGCCTCTAGGCGCCACCAGTATTTGGCACAATTCGTGAAGGATCTTCAGGCATGCCTTGGTTAACAGTCCAAGATCACGACCTTGAGTTGGATCTCCTGGACCACCCCTGGAGCCAGTCTTCGACCGGGTGAAATGTGATGAACATTTAAAGGAACTGTCGTTTGTGAGGGGTGACAGTGGTATAGGCGCTGGAAAGTCTGGAGTGCCTTTATTTATCTCTTTTTTTTTCTCGTCTCCTCTGGATTAAAAAAAAATGACAATTTTGCATTTTGTTTTAATTGTTCTTTTTCCCCCTTTTTTCAATACGGGAAAACTAATTTCATGCTGTGTAACCCCTGGTATTCTATGTTACTATGTTTTCTTCTCCTATCTCTCTTCTA
This sequence comes from Conus betulinus, assembly GCA_016801955.1. NCBI lineage: Eukaryota > Metazoa > Mollusca > Gastropoda > Neogastropoda > Conidae > Conus > Conus betulinus. Next base: position 9,053 of record JADBJO010025079.1, read on the forward strand.
TGGGGGTGGGTACTGTAAATAGTGGGCTAGGTTGGAACTTAGTGGTTTTCCTGGGCACCCAGGAGGGATACATCTTTGTCCACTGAGACAGTTAATTCTGGATAAATCCGTCTTCTTCTTTGTTCTGTCTTACCTTCTATGCTCTCAGTCTATATTCCCTCTTCACACTTAGGGTCATTCCCCACTAGGTCGTGTGAATGAGTGTCTGTGTATCTGTGTAGTAAAGTTGTGTATTGTCACTCTTGCCTCGTGTGGTTTGGTGGGTGTGAATATTGGAGCGTTTGCTTTCCGCACGCACACACACACACACACACACACACACACACACACACACACACACACACACACTACAGAACCCCAGTCAGGCTAATTGCTCCCTGATGCACATATCACATCACAACAGCACGTCCAGATTGTACACCTTACCAGATCATTGTCTTTCTAACAATAGCAATGTAAATGGAGGGCATCATACAAATGACAACATGAAATGCAGTCGTCCGTCATTTCCTTGTCCACCTCATCCCTTACTGTCACTGTACACACTCATGCCTACCCCTATCCACAGTTTTATCCACTACCACCACCACCCCTCCTCTCCCTCTCCCCCCTTACACACACAGTCTCATGCATGCTCGCACGCACACACGCACACGTCCAGCTAAACATTTTGTGCTGGAAGCAAACATCTACTCTGAATGTATGGTCAACACACATGCTAAGGCCACTGGGCTGGATAACAATTTCGATCAGTCATGTCTTGACCATCAGGCCACTGTGTAAACAGGCCAATGGCACCGGCTGATACGGGCAGACTACGAGAAGTTGGGCACGATTCTGTGACGCTTTTCATCAACTACGCCACTTTTGAGCGTAGCTACCTCCGATTTATAGCTCACATGCATCCGGAACACAACAATCGAGAAAACAGAAGAGTGTCTCCGTACATCCCAAATCTATCAACTTCATCCGCAGCCAGCTGGTCGCCCCCAAGGACAAAACTGACAAACTGGTCAAGTCTGGAGTGATCTACCAAACAGACTGTCGTGACTGAAGAGAACTATGCCGGGGAAACTGACAGAAACCTTCAAAAACGCTTGACAGAACACACTAGGGAATCATCACCAGTAGGCGCCCACCTACACACCCAGCAACAACAGTTTAATTATGAAAACATCAGCATTCTCGAGCGTGACAACAGATGGTTTCAGCGTGGGGTGAAGGAGGCTACACATATTGCCTCCAACAACCCCACACTCAACCGGGACCCGGGCAGACACACCTTGCCATCGGTGTACAACACCCTCATTGTTCAGTCACATGACCAGGGTTCGACCCGTGGTCGTGTTCACTGAACACCAGTTCACCCAGTAGCCACACCACCACTGAAGAAGATAGACGGAGGTCTGTCGAAAGCTCCAAGTAAGTGCAATTCCTATCTGAGTGACCTGTTTAAATCTGGTGGTCGTTGTCAGAAGAGTTTTATCTCTGAAAAGGGAAATTGTGTCAGGTGCAACAGTTATCACAAGGAAAAACGAGAGAATGTTGAAAATAACTGTACAAATGTTAGACATATTTACACAATACTACAATACTGGATACACTTTTAAAATTCAAAATTATTTCATAAAGTTTAGATGTGTGGCTATATTACATCCCAACAGCACCTCTAAATTATACACTTTACCATAGAATAGTCGTTTAAAACAATCGCAGAGTAAAAGAGGGATATCATTTTTTTTTAACAAAATGACAACATGGACACAGCCCCTTCCCTGCCCATTACTCCCTTGCTTCCTTTATTCCTTAACTGTTATTGTACACACTTGCCAACCCCATACACGCTTTTACACACACACACACACACACACACACACACACACACACATATGCGCGCGCATGCACACACAGCGTTAGACGCATTGATTTATGTCGCTCACTCACTTACACCACTCAAGCTGTATTTCAATTAACTCTTGCTCTTGATCAGCAGTGACATCGCCTACTGCCCTGCATAGTGCATGAATGTCACTGCTTACAGTGTACAGAATGAGTATCTGTACATTGTTGATTGATGCTAACAAATAGTTTGATGTTTATATACACTGAAAATATTGTGCAATTATATGACACACCCATTTGTCACATGTGACTGAAGGCTTAACTATGTCCACACCGTGCCTTTGGCACATGTGACAATACAGTGTCAGTTCTTTTTCCTAGTTTAGTACTTGTACAGAAAGAAAGCCTCTACAGAACTCCACTTTTTGACAACGCAACTGTTAAAGACTTTGTGGCTAACAATGAACATTTCACATGAATAACTCGAGGTATATCGGTTCCTGTAAGTAATTACATGGAATGCCTCATGTCGGTTCTTGTGCTTGATGTATGCAAGATGCCTCAGTCTGCATTCCTGCTGCCCCATTTAGTCATGCAGCTGACGTCACACTGGCATTCACGTGTACATCCCAGTTTGCAGCGTGGGCATGAACACCGGCGAGTTGCACGGGCTGCACAGATGCATGGTGTAAACTCTGGCAACAGTGTGGTGGAAGGTTTCTGAGTCAGCAGTTGAAGCTCCAGCACTTCACGACCATTTTCTGTCACAACAAATCTCCAGCCACTGCTCACAGCTCACAATGATTATGAACGTTGATGATTCTTTTATAAACAAGCACCTGTTAGTGAGATCGCCTGATGTGTAGTTTCAGTGCATCGTGCCTGGGGGACGATCCTCCATGACTTTCTCCAAGCTTTGAAACAGATCTTGACTCACTCGCGCTATGGGCTGGTGTTGAGCGCTTGGTTTACAGAGTCTGCCAACAAATTATCTAGGGATTGTTCACAATCCAACCACCACTGCTTACCGATGCCAACGAACTGACTTGTGCTATGTGATTCTGTGATGGCATGATAGATGACGGGAGGGGGGGGGGTGTAGGGGCGTGGGGGAGGGGGGCTTCAAGACTGGCACTGGGTCAACTTTCGTCAGAGGAGTATCTAAAGAGGACTGTTTCTGGTTGAAGTCATTCTGTCCCTGATTTGCATAACTTCTCTCTACATCCATCTCGTCATGGTGTATCATGCATCTCCGGTCTTCAGCAGTGAGAGTGTCATTGTCTTCGCTATAACTTTCTTCTTCTGTCATGTCTCTAAGAACAATTGCAATTGCAGCATTGGCGAACACAGATGGGACGATTAGAAGGGGTTTGTTTGAATCCAATCATTGTATACATGTCACTGTCTCACTACCAAGAACTGTCATGACTTCCTTATTGAATGCGGTGTTTCCCCATTCAGCAGCACCCACAACGAAGTCTTGAAAAGGTACACTGCTGAGATGTTCCCAGAATGACTTTAATGTGAACGTGTGTCTTTTCATCAACTCATTCTGACATTCTGCCATGTTGTTTTGAAAGCAGACTGAGTCAGGGTCCTTCATCTG
>JADBJO010025079.1:22500-24252 GCA_016801955.1 Conus betulinus
CAAGTTGTACCTTCTCTCTCTCTCTCTCTCTCTCTCTCTCTCTCTCTCTCTCTCTCTCTCTCTCTCTCTCTCGCGGGGGCATGCGCGAAAATGGCGACGAACTACTAGCATCCATCAACCTCTCCACACAAGAAGTGTCCCCATTACACAAAGGTTTAGATTTCCATAAAAAAGTAACGTTTTATAAGCATAGGATAGACAATAAGCATTAAGTTTTTTGTTGGTTTGTCTACTCTTTAAAAAATAATATCAATTGAGTTAGTCCTTTAATTTTATTACAGTTTATACCAGACCCTTGAAGCCCATTTTTGGTGACTCAGTTGCCAAAATTTGATATGCTGTTTTAGGTATCCGACCACAAAGTTTGTAGGTTATAGAGTGACCCGATTTTGACGAACTGGGTGAATTTTTGTATCCGAGAGTAATGTTAAAATTATGGAAGTGTGTGAGTGTTCATCAGTGAAAAAGTGATCGAACAAGTGATTGCCTGAATGGTCCACCCATCACGTTTTCTCACCCGGAGTGAGAAAACGTGACGAGCGAGAAAACGTGACGATACACCCGTCACGTTTTTTTTCACCAGGTGAGAAAACGTGACGGGTGAGGAAACGTGACGTAACACAAGTCCATCTCAGATGTCCTTTATGTAGCGTTGGGGGTGGGGGGTGGTATTCTTGTTCGTTGCCAGGGAGCAGGCAGACAGACAGGGGGGGTGACTGCGATTAAGTAATCTTCAAACATGCTGCCTCTTTACATCTCTTTCCCAAGTGTGTGTGTGTGTGTGTGTGTGTGTGTGTGTGTGTGTGTGTGTGTATGTGTGCGTGTGTGCGCGCGCGCGCGCGCTTGTGTGTATGTGTGGTTGTGTGTGGTGTGTGTGTGTGTGTGTGTGTGTTTTAAGTACTGGGGCAAGCGTGAAATTAATGTGTACGCATGGCTATTCCTTTTGTTATGTGTCAGGTTTGATGGTTAGTATTCTACGAACTAACTTCTTTATTTGGTTGCTGTTTCATATCTTCAGCCGGAATTTAAGTAAAAAAAAAATTGCACTTTTATTGTGTCAAATCACACATGTCAACATTCTCAATAATTATGTTGTGATAAAATTAGTAATTAATTTATTCTCAGTGCGTAGCGTTGAACACAATCTAGATTGAGTGCATGCATGGGGGAAAAAATGAAGGCGCAACACGATAGTGGGGTGAACATGTGTGTGACGTGGCGGGTAGTGACTTATGTAACAGGTTGTGCTGATTGCTACGAATGCACCGCGTTGTCTTCTGTATCTGATAATTAGTAACGAGACTTACCTGTAAGTTGAGGTTAAATTGGAATTATCTAGAGACTAGTGATGAGAATGAGCAATTATGTGAGATGTGATGCGTGCGCATCTAGCCAGTATTTAGACACGAATAACCTCTAAAATAAATTGAACAGACAATACCTGGGACGGTAAGCGAGAATAAATCAGAGCCAAGATGGGAGGGCACGTAATTGCTCATTCCCATCACTAGACTCTAGATAATTCCAAATTTAACCTCAACTTACAAGTAAGTCTCGTAAATTTACTAATTATCAATCGTCTAGCGATTGGGCATTCACAATGACGTGAGACTTGAAAGAGTTAGAGGTCATGAGTACTTAATCAATCATAAAAGCGCAATATAAAAAAAAGTCGATGGATTTTTTTTTGTCCATATTTAATCACACAAGACCTGTAAAGCTTCTGGTAATCAAAAACAATTTGTAATTTGG